>JBCEWE010000394.1:549991-617491 GCA_039877035.1 Silurus lanzhouensis
GATCAGAAGTGTTTTATTCGTGTAATGTTGTGTTTCAACTAAAACTAAAACTAAAATTGTTTGTCTGTTATGCTGTGAGTGCTGGATCTCTCGACGTGGCTACGTCCTGAGGGATTTCTATGGTTTCCATGAAACTGAAATAAAGGCTTGGCTCAATTTTCAGTTTCTGTGTTCATTTGCTTTTACTTCCATCCCAATTTGACTCATCCTTGACCTCTTTAAGAGATTACCTCAATTTTCAATTAAAACTCCCTCATCCTTGGCCTTGACTGGACCTTGAACTCTTTCAGGACTCAACCTTGACTTGTCCTCACCTTCAAAACTTGTCCATGGCTCAACCACGATCCTTTTCAAACTTGGGCCTGGCTTGTCCATGATCCTCTTGATGCTGGGCCTTGACTTCTCCTCAACTTCTTCAAGACTTACCCATGACTCGTACATGACCCTTTTAAAATTCCGCCTTGATTCATCCTCGACTCCTTCAAGACTTGTCAATGACCCTTTTAAGACTCAGCCTTGACTCATCCTCAACTCCTTCAAGACTCATCCTTGACCCTTTTAAGACTCGTCCTTGACTTGTCCTCGAACCTCTTCAGGACTCAACAAGCACTTATCCTTGATTACTTTAAGACCAGTCCATGAATTGTTCATGACCCGCCCATGACCCCTTCCAAACTCATCCTCAACTCCTTCAAGACTCATAAATGACCCTTTTAACCCCAGCCTTGACTCGTCCTCAACTCCTTCAAGACTCATCCCTGACCCTTTTAAGACTCTCCTTGACACATCCTCAAACCGCTTTAAGACTCAACCATTACTCATCCTCAATTACTTTAAAACCGGTCCATGACCCCTTCCAGACTCTTCCTGAACTCCTTCAAGACTAGTCTATGGTTTGTCTATGACTCTTCACTTTTAAGACATGGCCATGACTCGTTCTGAAACGCTCATCCTTGACTCCTTCAAGACTCGTCCAATAATTTGTCCATAACTTTTCCTTCACCCCTTTGAAGTCTTGACCTATCCTCAAATCCTTCAGGATTCAAACTTTTGAATTGTTCTGCTCTTGAACTACAGCCATGTAGCTCCTAAAACACCTCACAAGCCCATAGCAGTGTTGTGTTAGTCTCACATACACACTATGAAGTCTGGTGATGTGACCCTATCCCCAAAGTTCAACAGGCTGAGATGCCTTTCTGGCAAAACACAGTTGCAAAGTGAGTTTCCGTTGCACTTCCTGAAAGCTTCCTGAAGCCAGTCTGTGGGTTCCCCTCTGGTATCTTAGACCTTTCATCAAGGCAACAGAAGTAAAACTCACTGGCTGTTTTGTTTCCACACTGAACTCTAGAGACCATGAATGTAAAAGTGGATGGTGTATATTATTTGTACTTTATAAATATATATATAGTAGGTGTATGAGGGCTGTAAGGAGACACATATTTGTACCAAACGGAACAGAGTTCAAATCTGAGTTCCCTCAGGAACATATTGAGTGGCGGACCGCAAGTTTGTTTAGTCTCCGCCTTGCACATATTTTTGTATTTTTTTTAATCAAACCTACACAACGATGAAAACATTCCCAACAACTCGGTCCGTGCTGGAAATACGATTTGTTTCGCATTTGTGCGAAATCGATGCCGTTTTTACGCCTAGCCTCAAGAATTTCTCTTAAAAGGAGGGAGCAAATGAATGAAGGATGAAAGGAACGAAGACATTTGTTGACGTATGCCGAAATAAGTAGAACAGTTAAGTAGAATTATGTTAAGTATATCTTAGGAAAATTCGACATTAAATATAAAACACACACACATCAGTTTTACCCAAATGGGGCCATTTTTCCATTTATTTTATTGTATTTATTAAATGTAATTTGTGCCAATGTAATCGATTACTTAATTTCACCTAGATATATGAAACACAGGATATTCTACAGCGAGCCGTTTTTGACGCCTTATTAGATTCGAGCGTCGATAAGCATCTCATCCTCGTCTCACCCTGTTTCTTTTCTCATCAGATAACAGGTTCATTAGCAGGGTGTATCCTGTCGAAAGAACGCTGCCAACATTGAAAACGAGTGTGTTATGAGATAAAATGTGCGACTTCGTGGAACTTGTGACTCATTTAGCGTTTTTTTTTTCTTCAACCAGACCAGCAACAAATCGATATTCTCCATATTTACGACCACTAGGTGGTAGCGTTCCATTGTTTTGTTGATTTGTTTGATTGGTTGGGGGAAAAACACGGAAAGATTGTCTGAACTGTATTTTGTATATTTGTATATTTTTGTAGGACGTGTATTTAGCATCGATTGAAGGAGTCTCCGGATTCAGTGCTCTGTAACAGGTCTCCAAACTGTGACTTTTTCACTGAAAACTGATGTAAACAAAAATGAAGGATTCTGGTGAGGAAACTTCTTCAGGTTTCTAACTTCTTTAACGATATGAGGAACGAGTTCCGTGACCTTTAATGTTACTGCGGGTAAAAACATGAGCAGGTTTCCCATCCAGTCCCTATCTACTGTTATCATAAGCTCCACTCTTCTAAGATGTTCTACTAGATTTTTGTGGAGATTTGTGGAGATTCATTCCTCCACAGGAAGGGTGTTAGGAAAGTGAGGTACCGACGTAAGTGAGGAGGTGATGTGAGTGGAAAAGGCAGGTTTCCTGATACATTTGGCTGCACCGTGTACACTAGGAGCAGATGTTTGGTTTTTTTTGATGGAGTGATCATCTGAAATCTAGAATCATTGTTGTTGTTTGCAAAATGTTTTATCTCAGAAAGCTCCGAAGCTTCACGGCTTTCCGGTCTGTCTCGAAGATAAGCAAGAGGAAGTTAAACAAAGGAGGAAACACATGCGAAGTGAAGCTATTTGTGTGAAATTTTTGAGAAGTTTCGACCGCTATGTTGCACTCTGTCACACTTACACACTGGCACCGAAGTGTGTGTGTGTGTGTGTGTGTGTGTGTGTGTTTTTTTTTTTTTTAATATGGCATTTGCATGAAAAAATGGTGTTTCTTTCTTTATCTTTCTCCTGAACTCATCCATCCAAAACCCCCAACCCCTCCACACACACACACACACACACACTCCACATACAATCTGCAAACATCAGTAGCAGACGTCGACCATCCCGACCTTCCTATCAACAAAGAAAGGAAAAGACATGGGCGTTTTTTTAGTCTCTCTCTCTTACACACACACACACACACACACACACACACACACACACTTCTCTACATCCCATACTTAAGCCAAATGCTCCGTGCTCTCAGTTGACAAATCCTGATCTTTCCACACACACACACACACACAAATCTGGATACGAACACACTACCAGAATGCTCTCGAGGCTGCTGATGCTCCTGCTGGACCTAGCGTTCATCTCGGGTACGGGATTCGTTCATTTGTAACGGGTGCAAATACTAACGAGCACTCCTTATTCTCTGTGTATGTACACAAATATATATATAAACTTGTAACCCTTTCATGCATGAAGTGTTTGGTTCCTTCAGTGGAGTTTTTTGTATTTTTTATAATGATTAAATTCATTTTTTAGACATTCACATTTCACATTTTTTTAAAGTTTTAGTTTAATAATAAAAAAAATTCTCTTTGTATATGTGTATAGTTGGGGGGGGGGGGGACAGAAAAAACTTCAGGATTCGGGTCTCTTAGTTTGTTCCTTTTCTTAAAAAAAAATAATAATAATAATTCTAGAAAATCTTTCAAAAATTTAATTTTTTTTTTTTTTTAAGAATGATCATTTTTTTATTTATATATTTAATAAAATTTGGAAAGCAAGGATTTTCATTAGAGTCTGGTCTGGAAAAACATATTCTTTGTTTTAAAAATAAATAAAGAATAAAGAAAATTTGAATACACAGAAACTAAACTACACTTCTATTTTAATAAACTAAAATGTTTAAGTCAAAAAGCAAAAAATAGTTTGAAAAGATAAACCTGAGATATATTACCTTTTAAATGTAGTAGAAAATCAAGATCTTTTTTTTTTTCTTCTTTTTTTTTTTTTTTTTTTTTTAAATAATGTTCTTCAATTAATTAAGTTTATTTAAGTTTTTATTTTTTTTATTTGTGTAACTATTGTACAGATGTAAGGATAAACCTGTGATCTATTAATTTATTTTTATTAAATAGTAATTAAAAAATGAAAAAATCTTCTGGAAAAAAAAAATAATGAACAAAGTTTTCAGTTCGAAAAAAAAATATTTTATGTACAAAAAAAATTAGGGTATCAAAGATAAACCTGTGATAATATTATAAATAAATCTGTAATAAATATTTTAAATATAAAAAAAAAATCATAAATAAATAAAAAAAAATAAACAAACAAAAAGTCAATAGATTCTTTATTCAGGACCTTGTTTTTCAGCCTGAAATTTGCCTATGAAAATGTTATTTTCTTGCAAAAATTATTTTCAAAAGAATTAAATATAAATTCCTCTCCAGTCAAAAAACTTTCCTACATGCAACTTTTCCTCCAAAAAAAAAAAAAAAACTTACTCTTTCACTTGCACTATAATGAACTTTTTTTCCATGTTCTAATCTTCTGCTTTTGATTTTTGGGGGTTAAAAAAGTTCATGTTCGTTTTTTTTTCCTCCAAAAAAAATTACAAATAAAATTGCGTAGAAACCCGAGAATCGATATCGAGCACAATTTCCACGTTATAAGTGAAAATGTAAACACGTGTGACGTTTTTTTCATCCTATTTCCTAAAACTCCTGAAAAGCGTCGTTTTTCTTCTTACCGAATCGTGTCACGTATCTAAATATGTCCGTGCGGTGCTGTCAAAAGTATTCGGACACCCGACTGCTCCACCCACACAACGCGTCTACACCAAATTGTTACCTTGACCTAGAAGAGCCAAAGCTTCATGAAGCTCCCTTTCCAAAGAAAGATTTTGGAAGATGTAGAAGATCTTCTGACTTTACTAACCCCATTAGTGTGGATCTCTCACGCATCTCCACCAAATCTAGTGGAACATCTTCCCAGCAGAGTGGAGCTTGGTATAAGGGTGAATGGGAACTCAGTGTGGAATTGGATGTTTGGATCCAGATGGTCAGGGTCTCCACATACTTTTGTTTGTTGATCTTTATATAGTGTTTTTTTTTTTTCCTTATTTGTGTAGTTGCAGTTATAAACAGCACAAAGACCCACAACACAACCCATCATCTGGAACTCAAAGGTAAATGATTCCATTCTTCTTCTTTTTTTCTTTTCTTTTTTGCGCCAATTTCTTTGTACAAAATGCGAACGAGGGAATTCGAGACGTTTATTCAGAGCTACTAGATCGTAACTCCAGCGCTCCAGAGCTCCAGAGCAGTAATATGGAGATATCATGAGAAGAAAGTCGTTAGAGACGTTTTAGGGTTTGGCGATAAGAAGCAGGAAGTTTTTGAAATCGAAGGAAAGTATAAAAAAAAATCCTGGAAAAAAGTCAAGCAGGACCGACATGAAGGTTCGAATGCAGCAAAGCCTCTTCTCATCTCTCAGATCTTCTGACTTCTGAATTTTACAGCGGCTCTAAACTGCGCGTTCCAGGTTTCCTGTTACCTGTCGGAGGATTTTGGCAGCCAGATTTGCCTCAGGGTAGGTGAAAGCCACAAAAGGACATGTTGATGATGCACCTCGAGTCAAAGGAACCTGGTTACAAACCACCTCCATGGAACTGGAGACTCCTTCCAAAAATACTGAAAATCAAAGAAATAAAAAATAATCGCGATTTGGCGCCGAATGCCTTTCGTACGAGTCTCTGCGCAAATTGTTGCTATAGAAACCATCAGATATTTGTATGCGAGCGATCTTCTGTTGAAACCAACCATCTATCCATCCATCCATCCATCCATCCATCCTGTACTTTAAATCCACTCTAACAGAGTTTTATTTTTCAGAAATTGTGAACAACACTGCTGTTGATATTGAGTCAGGTAGGAAAGAACACTCTTTTCCTCTCTCGTTCCCCATCTCCTACCTTCTCTCCCTCCTTTTCTCCTACACTCTTTCCTTCTCTTCTTCCTTCTCTCCTACCTGCCCTCGTACCCATATCCTTGTTTCTCCCCATATTTTTTCATTTCCTGTCTCCTTCCTTTTCTCTGACATTCTCCTTCCCTTCTCCTCCCCCCACTTTTTTCTTCTCTCCTACGTTCTCTTCTTCCCCTTCTCCTTCTCCCACTACTTTCTTCTCTCATTCCCTATCTCCCTCCTTCTTTCATACCGTTTCTTATTCCCCGTCTCCTTCCTTCCGTTGTACCTTCACTCGTTCCCAATCTCCTTCCTTTTCTCCTTCTATCTCTCCTAACTTCTCTCCTTCCCCCACTCCCTCCTTTTCTCCTCTGAAGTATGTCTTTTTTTTCCAGAGGATTTTATGAATAGCGGGGAAAACCTCCACTACAGCAACTGCGATGAAAGTTTGTTCATGGATTTTGGAAAGGAGTTTTGCTTAAAGGATTTTGAGGAAGTTATGAGCGGCCTGGCACAAGAGAACTGGTGCGACTGGGAGATGGTGCTCGGGTAAGCAAATAAAATGATTGATGAAGTCTTATTGCAATGCAAAGTGGATCGTTTAGTAAATCTGTTCTAGAGGGGAACTGTAGACAGGAAATGCTTTCGAAACCATTAGTACCGCTTTCTCACCTTCCGGTCGCTGACTGACGTCTCCTTCTGCCCCTTTTCAGTTATTACAACAATCTGACTCAATGCCTGGAGTTTTGTGCCACCCATACGCACTGCTACTACCCTAACGCTCAGGTGCAGGCCATGTTCGTGGACGTCCATATGCACTACTTCAGCTCGTGCAGCAGTAAAGACGACCCGCTCCCAGACGCCCCCGCGAGGGTCGTCCTCGTCCTCACCCTGCTGCCCGTCAGCGTCATTCCAGTGCTCGTCTATATGGTCATCTGGAAGAGCAGCGTCATTGACTGAGAAACACCCCACACACACACACACACACACTCACAGTCTTCTGCTGCAACACCGTGTATCATTTATTCTAACGAGGTTTAGATAATAATAATAATAGCAATAATACGATCGAGAAACGCAGTCTGTCTTCCTTGATTTGTTTGCTAGATCTGGTCATTTGTTAGCAAGCGTCTTTTTTTCCCATCATACAGAGCGATAACCGTGGCTAGCATAAAGCATCACTTAGCATAGCGAACGTCTTAGCTGTACACGTTTCTGTAGCCAAACGTATGTCGAGCATTTGATTGGTATGTGCTTCTTTTTTTTGGAACATCCACATTCAACATTGAGTCCGCGATCGCTGTTCTTCTGGGAAGATGTTCAGCCGGAAAAATTCAACCCAAATGTGTTTGTTGGGGGTGGAGCTCGAGAGCAGGAGATCTTCCATGGAAATCATATCTTCATGGAGCTGGCTTTGTTTACACATTCATGCTGGAACATTTGATGCCAACGATCGTGTGCCTCCCAAATTGTGGTTTGGAGCACACCCTGGGTGGAAAACGCCGGGTCTCCAAATACTGTAGAGCGTATTGCCATTTATTTGAATTGTTTGTTATGATTGTGTAGTCAATTATCCGAGTGTTTTCGAAAGCATTAAAAAAAACGTTTATTCACAAATATTTCCATGAGTATTTCCTAAAACCTATAGATTTGTGCGAATTTGAGTTTTATCATGTTGCGGAGATGGAAAAAGGTCATAGGAGGGAAGTCGAATGGGATCGTGGAAGGAGGACACCAGAAGAACCGAGGAACCACGAAGCCCAGAAGGTACTGTGGACAAACTGTTCTTGCTTTATATCGAAAATCGGCAAGGCGAAAGTCGAGAATACGGGTGTGTGAAAATGCAAAACAAAACGATGAAACCCGGCGCTCGTGCGGTGCAGCCGGCCCCTGGTTTCGATTCTGTGCTCTGCATGCAAGTCTATTTTTGGTTGTTGTGCAATCCTTTCCATCGAGATGTCCTGTCAATGTTGTAACACACACACACACACACATACACACACACACACACCGGCCTGAGATATTCCTTTCATCTTCGATAATTATCTCAGGAAATGTTCTCATGGGGGAGCACTTTCTTATTTCCGGACACTATTCCCAATCTTTTCTCAGAAATGACAGGAAGTCCATCGGTCACAGGGCTTGACTTCACATCCACGCCCTATTTACCCGATCTAGCTTGTTGTTCTTTTCTCTGAGGAAAGACCTCCTCCTACCGCCACAATTGGTGGAAAGCACACACACCCTTAATGCAGAAGAAAGGGTGCTTTCCAGAGATAATTAAAGCACAATGAGAGGAAACAATTTTGCTGAGTTATGGATAAGAGGTGGTGGATTTGACCTGGTCGGTGTTCGGAGGCGCTTTTAAAAAAACCCGTTTGAACCATTGCTGCCATCTGCTGGTAGATCTGGTGTGTTGCGCTTTCCAAAAATATCGCAATTGATTTAAAAAAAAACCCTCGAAACTCAGTCCTGTAACGCTATAAAGTTTTTCTTTGACCAAACCTAATCTAGAAATGTCCAAAACTTTATTTTTCTGTGGAAAACCTTCCCTTAGAATGAATTTACACACTCAGAAACAGCGCATCGTCTTGTCGTACGGTGAAGTCCAGAAAGAATCACAAGACATGAGTTGAAGTATGGAAAGGTAGTCATGTTGGTTCAGGATTCCTACCCTGCTCCAAAACAAACTGTGAAGCTTCAACCTTTGTTTGACTGTGAGGGTAAGGCAGTCTGCTAACATCTTCTCTCCTGGTCACCATCTTTCAGTTTTTTTGGTAAACACAAAAAAACTCATTCACTGTACAATGTTTCTCGCAATTGTGAAAATAATGTTATATTACATATATTTTTTTATATTATATTATCATTATTATATTAGCAATTGTGAAAATAATTGATTTGTTTGGAACAATGGTGACAAGAGATTGGTTGTTGGAGACAATACTAATAAGGGATTTATCGTTTTGGGACAGTGGTGATTGGTTGTATAAAGTTTTGGACAAAAAAAACGTCCTCGGTAGAACTTTTCCACTCATTCACTGTACAATGTTTGTCGATTTTGGGGTTTCAACTAAACAAAAGGATCTTGCACACGCCTCAAAAACGAGAAAAGATTGGAAAATGAATGTCTAACTGTTCACAGAGACAAAAGAAAAACACACATTAAATAAATTGCATTGCTTTTCATTTCCTTTTGTGGAAATTGCGAGCTCAGACTTGTGATATGAAGGTCATCACACATACACACACACACAAATGTTTGAAAGACCACCATTTGATAGCCTATTGAAATGGTGTGAATTCGTGTGTGAGAGAGAGAGAAAAAGAAAAAACAAAGACCACATCCTTCCTCAACATTTCCTATCATTTAATAGGAACTAAGACTTCATTAAAAGCCAGTGATCGCGTTCAAGGACATTCACAGAACGCAAAGTAGAAAAGACCTGAACGGTGAAAAAAAAAACGCTTTGTGAGAAATCTGGCGGTTTAAAAAGCAAGAAGAGAGAAAACAATATGGAAATATTTCAACTGTTCCCTCAAAACAGGAGGCACCCAATTGCATTCGGCAGCTGTTTTCTGTTTTTCGCACCACCCTCAAATGTATAGAAAAGCACTTTAGGAATGACACGTGGAAATGTTTCGCAAATAAAAGCATTTAACGATTTTCAAAAAGACGCAAATTATTGAGCAAAAGTATTGGGACACAAAATCTCCACAGAATCTATTAGAACATCTAGAGTTAGGATGAAATGGGACGTTCAGAGAGATTCCCACGCCAGTCTAAAAATGTGGTAGGTCTTAAAATCTTCACATGACAGTTCCATTTCCTGTTTAGGGGGTTTATAGGTTTCAGGATGTGTCGATAAAGTCTAAAGAACTCTACGCCAATGTCAGCTAGAGGACAACATACTCTTATCTTGACAGAATGTCCAATCTGGGACTGATACATTGGATTTTGAGGATAAACAACCTCATAATCAAGACTCGAAATAAACTTCTACATATGCTGTGTCTCCATTATTGAACATTTCAAGCCTCTGGAATATCGGACTTGGTGTTGAATCTATAATGATCTCAGATGAGATGTTGTTTAGGAGGTGATGCTCATAATCACACACTGTGATGTTCATGATATTTCTCACTCTCCAGGGTTTGTGATGTTTTTAATGGTTTATAATGAAACTCTTGGTTTCACCCAAATTGAGGATGGGTTCCCCCATTGAGTCTGGTTCCTCTCATGATTTCTTTCTTATAGAATTTGAAGGCATTTTTCATAAATACACAATGAATTGAAATATAATTGAAATAAATATTGCCTTCTGTAAAGTGGCTTTGAAAGTGGGGGGTTTTTCAGCAGTTGCGTATTGACTTTCTGTTTCTCTGGGCAATTTCGCAAATAGTAGTGATCGGAAAAGCAGAAATTTTGTGGTGTTTGGTTGCCAGATTGGATTCCCCCATTTGCACTCTTTTCCAGAACCTGAAACTATAATGAAAGCCCATCAGACACACTGATTATTTATAAACCATGATATGAGAAGCGTCTCTCCTTGTTACAACAGAAATATTAGCTTCAGCAATCATCAATTTATCATCAAATAAACCGAAAAAACATTTTAAAAATCTGTATTTACCATATAAGTTTCACCAAATGCAAAAAAATCCATCATGATGCTCAGGTAAGGTCATTAGGAAACGTGTACAATGAAGCGCCGACTTTAGATGGACCTGGAACTTATGGGTATGGGTTTTAAAGCACCGCATTCGTTTGGATAGTAACAAAATCGAAAAGTTTAACACTGATTCCACTGACCAGCGTCACCTGACTGCACCCGAGGCCTTCTCACCTCACCTACACCCTTGTGAATGAATGAAATCTCACACAAATATCTGCCAAATCTAGTAGAACATCTTCCCAGAAGAGAGAGGAGCATCGTGTAAGAGCAAATGTGGGGTAAAACGACGCGTGTATCTTCTGGATAATGTCTATCAGGTATGACCAGATGATCATCTCTTCCAAGCTGTAACCTTTTTTAATAGGGTGAAAAAGCAGTATTTGGCAACCTTTGACAGCTGGTTGGTTCCAAGAATTGCTAAGTATTTCTATTAATGAACTTCCTTGACACCAGAATCACGGGTCGAGGAGGAAGAGGACGGGGAAGAAGATCTCGACATAAAAAGGTCCGGACAGAAGAAGGTCTGGACAGAAGCAGTGATTAAGACTTGGGATCAGACATGCGTTGTGAGTGTGTGATGCTTCTGAGCGCGCTGTTCAGCCTGAGCGATGGAGATGTCGGGGATTTCACGCCGTGCTCGAGCGCCTTCTACCGGGGTCTGCCCCCCACGGGCATCGTGGGGACTCCGATCTGCCAGCGCTACCAGAACCGCTACCACTTCGCCACGCTGTACAGCCGCGAGCGCCGCGCGCCCTGGTTCTCCGCCTACGTGTTCTCCAAGCCGCAGAACAAGCGACCCAGAGGCGAATGGAAGTTCGAGCCGCAGGTACATTAATCCCACCGCACACCCACCCGCAGTCCGTTTTTCAGGGGGCAAATCAGCTCAAAATGTGCTCAGAGGTCACGTGAATTAAAAATGTTTTTTTTTTTTCCATTTCAAGACAGTGCACTTTTTTCACTTTTTTTTTTTTTTTTTTTTTTACATGAAATCAAGTGTTACTTTCACTTTTTACGTGTTTCTGTCTCTTTAAGTTTCCAAGAAACCAGAACTCATATCTTTCACTCAATGATCTTTCTTAGATTATTATTATAATTATTATAATTATTATTTATTTTTGTATTTTTTTTTCTATTATTAATTTTTTTACTATATAATATAATGTGAAAATGAACACTGCCCTGGATGTATCTGGTTAATTGGACGTGTAATTATAAGCGATTTGGATTATGATTTATGATTGTACTCGAAAAAAACAAAACAAAGAAACTTGCACTCGAGTACATTTGAGTCGTGAATGGGTGGAGTTTCAGAATAAGCAAAATAAACGAGTTGCAATTTGAAGTCCAAAATGAAAATATAAGTAAGTGATTATTGGGAACAATGGTGCTTAGTGATTGGTGTTGGGAACAACAATGATTGTGTTGATTTGTTGATTGGAACAATGGTTATAAGGGATTATTAGGAACAGTGGTTATAAGGGATTGTTAGGAACAGTGGTTATAAGGGATTATTAAGTACAGTGGTTATAAGGGATTAATAAGAGCAATGGTTATAATGGATTATTAAGAACAGTGGTTATAAGGGATTATTAAGAACAGTGGTTATAAGGGATTATTAAGAACAGTGGTTATAAGGGATTATTAAGAACAGTGGTTATAAGCGATTATTAAGTACAATGGTTATAAGGGATTGTTAGGAACAGTGGTTATAAGGGATTATTAAGTACAGTGGTTATAAGGGATTAATAAGAGCAATGGTTATAATGGATTATTAAGAACAGTGGTTATAAGGGATTATTAAGAACAGTGGTTATAAGGGATTATTAGGAACAGTGGTTATAAGGGATTATTAGGAACAGTGGTTATAAGGGATTATTAAGAACAGTGGTTATAAGGGATTATTAGAACAATGGTGATTAGTGGTTCTTGATAGCAACGTGATTAAGTGATTGGTCATTGAATACAACAGTGATTGGACATTGAGAACAATGGTTTCAGTGATTGGACATTGGGAACATCTGCTCGCACCCCCATCCCCCCCCCCCCCCCAGGGAGTCGAATCGATTATTCGATATTTGATTTGTTACTAAGCTCTTGTTTGACGTAAAGCGATAAAAAAAAAAAAAAAGCGACAAAATCCGAAAATGTTTTTGTAATAAAGCAGTTCAAAATATCAAAGGTTTTTTTTCTTCTTAAAAAAAACAGCTGGTTCCTCAAACGAGATAAAACGAATCCACTGGAGTAAACAACGCACATGTGACCCTTAGATTTCAGCTCAGCGTTGCAGATTATTGTTGTTGAACAACAATGATTGTGTTGATTTGTTGATTGGAACAATGGTTATAAGGGATTATTAGGAACAGTGGTTATAAGCGATTATTAAGTACAATGGTTATAAGGGATTGTTAGGAACAGTGGTTATAAGGGATTATTAAGAACAGTGGTTATAAGGGATTATTAAGAACAGTGGTTATAAGGGATTATTAGGAACAATGGTTATAAGGGATTATTAGGAACAATGGTTATAAGGGATTATTAAGAACAGTGGTTATAAGGGATTATTAAGAACAGTGGTTATAAGGGATTATTAGGAACAATGGTTATAAGGGATTATTAGGAACAATGGTTATAAGGGATTATTAGGAACAGTGGTTATAAGGGATTATTAGGAACAATGGTTATAAGGGATTATTAGGAACAATGGTTATAAGGGATTATTAGGAACAGTGGTTATAAGCGATTATTAAGTACAATGGTTATAAGGGATTGTTAGGAACAGTGGTTATAAGCAATTATTAAGTACAATGGTTATAAGGGATTGTTAGGAACAATGGTTATAAGGGATTATTAGGAACAATGGTTATAAGGGATTATTAGGAACAATGGTTATAAGGGATTATTAGGAACAGTGGTTATAAGGGATTATTAAGAACAGTGGTTATAAGGGATTATTAAGAACAGTGGTTATAAGGGATTATTAAGAACAGTGGTTATAAGGGATTATTAGGAACAATGGTTATAAGGGATTATTAGGAACAATGGTTATAAGGGATTATTAGGAACAGTGGTTATAAGGGATTATTAAGAACAGTGGTTATAAGGGATTATTAAGAACAGTGGTTATAAAGGATTATTAAGAACAGTGGTTATAAGGGATTATTAGGAACAATGGTTATAAGGGATTATTAGGAACAATGGTTATAAGGGATTATTAGGAACAGTGGTTATAAGGGATTATTAAGAACAGTGGTTATAAGGGATTATTAGGAACAATGGTTATAAGGGATTATTAGGAACAATGGTTATAAGGGATTGTTAGGAACAGTGGTTATAAGGGATTATTAGGAACAATGGTTATAAGGGATTATTAGGAACAATGGTTATAAGGGATTGTTAGGAACAGTGGTTATAAGGGATTATTAAGAACAGTGGTTATAAGGGATTATTAAGAACAGTGGTTATAAGGGATTATTAAGAACAGTGGTTATAAGGGATTATTAGGAACAATGGTTATAAGGGATTATTAGGAACAATGGTTATAAGGGATTATTAGGAACAGTGGTTATAAGGGATTATTAAGAACAGTGGTTATAAGGGATTATTAAGAACAGTGGTTATAAAGGATTATTAAGAACAGTGGTTATAAGGGATTATTAGGAACAATGGTTATAAGGGATTATTAGGAACAATGGTTATAAGGGATTATTAGGAACAGTGGTTATAAGGGATTATTAAGAACAGTGGTTATAAGGGATTATTAGGAACAATGGTTATAAGGGATTATTAGGAACAATGGTTATAAGGGATTATTAGGAACAGTGGTTATAAGGGATTATTAGGAACAATGGTTATAAGGGATTATTAGGAACAGTGGTTATAAGGGATTATTAGGAACAATGGTTATAAGGGATTATTAGGAACAATGGTTATAAGGGATTATTAGGAACAATGGTTATAAGGGATTATTAAGTACAATGGTTATAAGGGATTATTAGGAACAATGGTTATAAGGGATTATTAGGAACAGTGGTTATAAGGGATTATTAAGAACAGTGGTTATAAGGGATTATTAGGAACAATGGTTATAAGGGATTATTAGGAACAATGGTTATAAGGGATTATTAAGTACAATGGTTATAAGGGATTGTTAGGAACAGTGGTTATAAGCGATTATTAAGTACAATGGTTATAAGGGATTGTTAGGAACAGTGGTTATAAGGGATTATTAGGAACAATGGTTATAAGGGATTATTAGGAACAGTGGTTATAAGGGATTATTAAGAACAGTGGTTATAAGGGATTATTAAGAACAGTGGTTATAAGGGATTATTAAGAACAGTGGTTATAAGGGATTATTAGGAACAATGGTTATAAGGGATTATTAGGAACAATGGTTATAAGGGATTATTAGGAACAGTGGTTATAAGGGATTATTAAGAACAGTGGTTATAAGGGATTATTAAGAACAGTGGTTATAAAGGATTATTAGGAACAATGGTTATAATGGATTATTAGGAACAGTGGTTATAAGGGATTATTAAGTACAGTGGTTATAAGGGATTAATAAGAGCAATGGTTATAATGGATTATTAAGAACAGTGGTTATAAGGGATTATTAAGAACAGTGGTTATAAGGGATTATTAGGAACAGTGGTTATAAGGGATTATTAGGAACAGTGGTTATAAGGGATTATTAGGAACAGTGGTTATAAGGGATTATTAGGAACAGTGGTTATAAGGGATTATTAAGAACAGTGGTTATAAGGGATTATTAGAACAATGGTGATTAGTGGTTCTTGATAGCAACGTGATTAAGTGATTGGTCATTGAATACAACAGTGATTGGACATTGAGAACAATGGTTTCAGTGATTGGACATTGGGAACATCTGCTCGCACCCCCATCCCCCCCCCCCCCCAGGGAGTCGAATCGATTATTCGATATTTGATTTGTTACTAAGCTCTTGTTTGACGTAAAGCGATAAAAAAAAAAAAAAAGCGACAAATTCCGAAAATGTTTTTGTAATAAAGCAGTTCAAAATATCAAAGGTTTTTTTTCTTCTTAAAAAAAACAGCTGGTTCCTCAAACGAGATAAAACGAATCCACTGGAGTAAACAACGCACATGTGACCCTTAGATTTCAGCTCAGCGTTGCAGATTATTGTTGCAACGCAGATTAAAGTAGTTTCGATGAGACCATGTGCGCTCGTAATAATCGCTGAATACACAAGTGGAAGTGAAGCTGAAGAAGAGGAACTTAACTGTGGTTCACCGCATGGAGAAAAATAACAGTTTTACCCAGATCTCTCACCCACTGAATACTCTGAGCGTTGTGTTTTCTTCATGTGTGCAATCGACTTACTTCATGCACGCAAGCTAACAGTAATAAAAGAGGATCTGCTGTCGTTTTATATTCCGGAATTACAGCTTCGCGGCTTTTCTTCCTTTTTCGCTTGCTTTTTTACCCACTCCCGGCTTAAAACCCCCCACTATTTGCAACCACGGTAAGCAGAAAAACATCTCAGAATTCACAACACATTGTTGATGATTTGCGGTGATTTACACTCTGGATCGCGGAAACTTGAACAAGGGAAATTTTTGAACATTCTTGGGCCAGACCGGTGGAATTCTTTCCTCGCATATCCCAGCAAAGTTAGGAAGCTGGGGTCAGAGCGCAGGGTCAACTAGTATACACCCCCCCCTGGAACACAGAAGGTTAAGAGTCTTGCTCAAGGGCTACAAGGGCTACAGGAGAGGCAAGTTGGCGATAACGCCCATTGAACCCCCTTTTGAGCAGGAACCCAGAGCTTTATCCACTAAACTTCCACCTTCCAAAAGGACAATAGTGTATGTAGCCTAGTGAATAAGATGTTGCACTTCTGATTTAAAGGTCATGGGTTCAAGTCTCACCACCAACCAACCAACCAACTGATTAGCTTTGGATAAAGGCGCCAACCAAATGGCGTAAATGTATTCCTTGCCTGAACTCTTGTATGTCTTTATCTCTTCCAGCTAGCCAACTCCAAGGCAGATGGCAATATGATGCCGTTCCCAGTTCCCCCTGCGAAACTGGACCAGAATGTAGTGGAGAGCCAGGCTGTCCAGAAAGACTACATCAACTCCACTTACACCCGTGGCCATCTAAACCCGAGCCAGCATCACTCTAACACCACGTCACGCCGCGCCACCTTCACGCTCACCAACGTGGTGCCACAGAAGGCCGAATCCAACGACGGTCCCTGGGCCATGCTGGAGACTAACGTGAGCAAGATCCTCCAGGAACACTGCCAGGGTGAGGCATTCATAGTGACGGGCATAATCCCATACGAAAAAGAGCGCTGGATGAAGGACGAGGGCAGAGTGGCCATACCCGAGTACATGTGGTCAGCATACTGTTGCCAGAATTACAGCCGGGACCTTCCCGAAAACCTGAAGGACATCTTTCCAACGTTTGCAGCCATTGGCAGGAACGATCCAAACAGCACACAGGAGATTGTACCTGTGGACCCCCAGACAAAGAGAAAAACGAAGGGATATGACGTTCGCTTGATGCCGCTGCCGATTCTAGAGGGGTACTTAAAACAGAGGTATATGGTGTCTATCAGTGTTTTTGATCAAATGTGCTCAAGGGCGTGACCTTGAAGACAAAAGAACGCTGGGAGTGCTGTATCGCTGTGCAATGGGACTATTTTGAAGGTGATAGTGTGTAAACATCGATAAATAAAGTAATTTCTTGTAAGCAGAACTCGTTTAGAAACTTTTTGATACCACCAGATGAGTGTTTAAAGAGGCAATCCAAGAGTTAAAGATATTTAACTAATATTTTTACAATTTTGTCATCGTAAGATCAAAAATACGAGAAATGAGAAATTATATATATATATATCACCCTAGGTTAAGATTCTACCAGCAGATGTCAGTATTTGTTAAAAAAAGAGCACAGTATTCAACATTTTTATTTAAATCCCAAATGAATATCATTTTGTTTATAAAACCAATTTGGGACCACAGTGGGAAAGTTAAAAAGAAAATGGTGGTCCATTGGTGTTTGTGTCTTCAGGACAGTTTTTAGAGATGCAACAGAAGATTGAAGCTGTTCTGAAGAACATGGTGGTACTAACACCTTAATAAAACTACTTTGTGTACTTCATTTCTCAGGATGAACCTTGAAATACCTCTGGAGTGTTTTTTCCTTTTCGGGTTTTATACCTAAACGTTTTTGCTTTTGAGGTTTTTTAAGAAAATTGAACTTTGCTACTGTACTTAAGTCATTTTTTGCCTTGTTTCTAGTTTCAGGAACGTTTACTCTCCACTCAACTACATTTAGGATTTAATTGATGTATGTTTTACTCTACTGTATTTTTATTTACAATGAGTGTTACCAATTTTATTCTTTTTATTACAGCAAGCCTCATTTTCACGCCGAAAAGAAACTCGAATAAAATTCCATAAAACTTTCAAAACCAGCTTTTTGTTGAATTATTTATTTTCACTTTTTTCATTTTCACTTTAGTAGACCCAACGGTTTTCTGATTTCCGCACATATAAATTACGGGACGCCACCTCTAGAGGAAAGAGTAGCACCAAGTTTCTTGAAAGATCTAAGAAGGTAAACATCCTAAATAGCCACAAGATCATCCAGCCAGTGGGTGTAGTAGTCTGGTCATAGCTGATGAGTGTCATCTTGTTGAAGTGAAGAATGAGCTCACTAAAAAGCTAGCATTGAAGGTCAGGACCTCCATGAGACTGGCGGCCATGATGCCGTCTTCATGACGACTTTAGTGGCAGTGGCAGTCCAGAAGCCTGCAGGCAGGGAGATTTGTCTGGAACACTCTGAGACAGAGAGGTGGAATGACAGATGAATAAAAAAGAAGACAGCGAATATTGTAGGGACAAATCAAAGAGGGGAAGGTGGTTTGAATGAATCGGGTTTCCATGCAAGCGTATCAGGAGCTCATCGGCATGTAGACAATAGTGTCTGTGATGGAGTTTCCACTGATAGCAGAACATACTGAATGCTAGTAATTGGTGCATTGGGAAAACAGCTCGACCAAGCTCATTGCGTCTCGCTTTATTGAGTCCAACTAAGTCAATTGGTTCAATATTTCATTTATTGTAGGAAATTGTAGTTATGGAAAAGACGGTACATTGCTGAGGACTTCAACCAGAAGTAGAAACACTAGGGAATGCAAAATCAAGCTAATCAAGCTGAAAACACAGTACAGGTGAACACAGTAGAGAAATCCACCAATGACTGGACACTGTTGGAGAAGGAACCAAGAGCAAACACATCGAAAATACAGAATAATAGCATGCTGTGTTGTGGAGTGCTGGGAATCTCACCTAAATGGTCGGTCTGGGAAGTGAAATTCGCCCATGAGTTTCGGGTTCATTTCTTTAAGCTCCATCAGTAATGAATATCTGAGGCCGTGGGCGACTTTTGGGAAACGACTGAAAGCGATAGATATTTTAACATTTATCCGGATGAGTGTTGACGTAGCCTGAAATGCAGAAGCTGCCAAAACGAGCATGAATGACACGGAAAAATATTCTCAATTCATTGATTTTTTATTTTTGCCACATTTGCTCTTAAAGCCCATTTGTCTTGACCAACTGACCTTTCTGTCGAACAGAATATTTTTGTTTGGTGTAATATAATTCAATCCTTTTAGAAAAATGGAAAATTGAAAAAGTGGACAAGAAGCGAGCAAAAGTGACTTTGCTGCGACTTTTGTCGCACCTTGACTGCCGTTTCACTTTGGGTGCAGTCGCAGTCAAGTGAGCACAGTGTGGTGTGCGAATGTGTCTGCGTGTGTGATAGAGACAGACAGAGATGGAGAAATGGAGAGAGAGCGAGAGAAAGAGAGACAGAGAGAGAGGGATCTGGAGCATGGTTGTTATCTGTGTGATACTTTCTGGGTGTCAGCACTGTGCTGTGATGCACAGCAGAGCAGACAGATGCTTAATCTGAGGTTACCAGCTATGCTCTGCTGTCCTTATGTGCACACATAAAACACACACACACACACACACACACACACACACACACCTTACATACCCTAACATTCAGCCATGACCCACAAAGTCAGCCACAATACTGCAGTTTATATTTATCGGTATATCTCGTTTTTAGGGGTCCAAGCACCTACCATGCAGGACTGTATGTTGTATGCAAATTTTTTTGTGCTTATAATCTTTATATTTATATTAAAATAATTTGTGTGTATTGCATAAATATTACATACATTTGTGCAACAACATTATACTAACGGTTAAAAAGAAATGTCATTTTTGAAAATTGTATTAGTTTGCATGCATGTCAGCTTATGACCAAACCAAATTTCTAATTCATTCCCATAAATTTCCATAAATTCCTGATAAGTTTCCAACTTTTCATCCCCCCCAGATAAAATTCCCATAGAAGGTTACCGTAAATTTACCAGAAATCTTCCACCCCTTTTTGCAACCCGATTAGGAAACAAGTATGGATCAGCTGTTTGAGTTCCCATCAACACTATGTTCCTCTTGCTGAGGGGGATTTGAAAGTGACGTGCAACCCGTAGCTCCAAAAGTGCAAAAGTTCTTCACCACAGGACAAAAAGTGCAAAAAGCCAGTTCCAGGAAAATATGCTGGTAGGGGTGGTAGCTTAGTGGTTAAAGAAATGAATTTTGGATCTGAAGTTCAAATTACAGCCACACCAAGCTGTCACTCCTGGGCCCCAGAGCAAGGCCCTGAAACCCAGCGCTGCTCAGAGCATCTGCCAAATCCCATACATGTAAATATGCTCTCCATGGGTTGGAAAATGTGGAAGCTCTCCTGCTCCAGATCTCTAAACCGTACCGATCATCACCTTTGGGATGAACCTTTCATGCCGATTGCACCACAGCCCTCATCACCTCCATCAGGTTGAATGAATCTCCACAAAATATAGCGGAACATCTTCCCAGAACAGTGGAGCTTATTATAAGAGCCAACAGGGACCTGTCTTCATATAGTCCATATATAGTGTTATCCACGGAGATAAAGAATCGCCAGCATCCTTTGACCTTAAAGAAATGACCTTTTCCAGGCTTCTAGGCAAATCCTGCTGCCTGCCCATGCTACACAGCATGACTCAAAGTCTTCTACTTCCCCTTTAATTAATTCATTATTTGTCGCAGCTACGAGACGCTCACAAATGAAATTCGTCACTCGTTCTGAGTCAATTCTCCTTGCCCTCGGTCCAGGGGATTCTTCCCATCCTTTCTTGGCTCCCAGGGCCTGTTTGTCTGCTCCCTCTGTCCGTGGAGGGAACAACTTTCTTTAAGCCAGTCAGAGAACCCAGAAATCTGTGTATGCTTGATCTGTGAGGGTGACTTGCTAACTCAAAATTTTATTTCACTTGAGAGCAGACATAATGTTTGGATTAGACTGGAAGCAGGACCAGGGAGAGAACATTGTAGAAGATTGTGAAGAGTGGGGTGAAGTCTGAGTACAAATTCAATAACCCTATTAGTGCTACCACAACTACTGTAAAATCCATATTGTGGAAGGAAACACACATCATTTCTTTGAGAAATGAAGGTCAGTCAATGAGAAACATCCCAAGAACTTTCCCAAGTACATTGCCCCAAATTATCAAATGCTTTGATTAAACAGGTTCTTGTGAGGACCATCCCAGGAAAAAAATTCCAAGAGCTACCTCTGCTGCAGAGGATATGTTTATCAGAATTGCTAGCCTCAGAAACCACCAATTTACATATTTTCTTCCCAGAGTTTAAGTGGAAGACATATTTCATTATCCAAAGTTTAGAGGAGATTGTGTGAGCTAGGCCTTAATGGTCGAATTGATGAAAATGAAGCAATTACTTCGGAAAAACAACAAGAAGAAAAAACTTGCTTTGGTCAAGAAACACAAAAAATGGACATAAGATCAGTGGAAAACTGTCCTTTGGTCTGAAAAGTCCAAATTGGAGATTTTTAATTTTAACCGTCATGTCTTTGTTAGATGTACAGAGGCTGAGCAGATGGTTCCTACTGTGAAGCATGGAGGGGGAAGTGTGATGGTATGGAGGTGTTTTGCTGACACTGTTAGTGGTTTAGTCAAAATTAAGGGCACTCTTAACCAGCTATCTCGTCTGCACTTCATGGGAGCATCATTTGTTTTCCACCTGGACAATGGGCCCTAACATAAATCTATGATATGTAAGAGCTATTTATTTATATAAAAAGAAGAACGATGGAGTGTTGCATTAGATGACCGGTTTAGGATGAGTTGAACCAGATAGAGTGAAGAAAAAGCAGCCAACTAGCACTCAACAATTCCAGGTACCCCTGTAGATGATAGGAAAAGCATTCCACATAAATAATTCTGGGTTGTTTAGCACGTCTTTGTCAACTACATAATTCCTTCTTATACTCATACTTAAATGCATTCCCAAAGGGTTTTTTCTCATACATTACCACTACATTGGCAAAAGTATGTATACGCTTGATGCTAATACAGGAACTTGCCATTTTATAGATCGATGCCTGTCTTGGAAAGAGGCTTACAAATGGCCAGAAGGTATAGAGGGGACAGGGTTTCACACGATGCCTCACTCGATCTACATTTGATTGCTAATGACCATGTCTGGTGATTTGTAGCTCTTTGTGGGGATTTCAATTCATTTTCACAGCGAAGCCCCACTGAAGACAGTCATGTTTACCAGCTGGAATCAAGACAAGTTAATTAATACGGACAGAATTATGTAACGGTCCATAAACTAGAAAGGGAGGGGGGTATTAGATACCAAGCTTTTTCACCGACTTTCTTTATTTCTATATCATATATTACACTTGGGAATTTTGGTCCACTCATCTTTTGAGTAAAAGGTTAAATAAAACGAATCAAATTTGTTCCCCCAATAGATGCTTTTCTCTTTATTCCTCCCTCGCTTGCTCACTGTCCTACCCGCCTCTTTCGTTTTTTTCTCCTCCCCTTTTTTTCTCCTGCCCTCACTGAGTCAGGAGAAAGAGTATAAAACCATGGTTATCTTTTCAGTCCATCCCCTTAAATCTCCTTCTCTCGACTTTTTAATACGAGCTGCAACTCTTTTCAGCTCACCTGCCAGACTGTTGTAGCTCTCTCGCTTTCATTCTTTTACACACACACACTTTTCCAGCAGATTTTGGTGTCTCTCTCTGGCACCACAAACCTCATACCAATTTGCCTTTCACTGCTCATCATTCCAGCATACGGGGAGAACTTGGCACAGGCAGCCCGGAACATTCTGCTGGGCGCCACAGCCATCATGCTTCTCATCATGTTGGTGGTACTCATTCCAGTCTTGGTGAACTCCGTGGGTGGCAACGAGGACAGAAGCCGTTTCGAGATGCTGGGTACTTGCCGCATGGTCTGCGACCCGTACGAGGACAAGCCAGGCACGGTGGCGACTGGAATCGGTTCGACGGCAGACACAGATGCGACCGTGACGCACGTTCAAGCTGAGGCGGAGCCGCTGAGCGACCACAGCGTGAGCCCGATGCTGCCAACGTATGTCCACGGCAGGCAGGGAAAACCAGGACCTCCTGGACCACCAGGGCCACCCGGAGAGCCCGGTCCTCCTGGTCCGATGGGGCCACCTGGAGAAAAAAGCACGACAGCACTTGCTGGCATTGGCAGCTTCAATACAGCTCCACATGTGGCTTTCTATGCTGGACTCCGAAATCCGCAGGAGGGCTACGAGGTCCTGAGGTTTGACGATGTTGTCACAAACATCGGCAACAACTATAACGGTGCGACTGGAAAGTTTCTGTGCAAGGTGCCCGGGACTTACTTCTTTACTTACCATGTACTGATGCGAGGTGGTGATGGAACCAGCATGTGGGCGGATCTTGTGAAAAATGGACAGGTAAGAAAGTGGGGGTTACAATTTACTATACAATATATAGCCGCAATGTAATTAAATTCCTGATGCGTTTTCGAGGTGAAACATGTGAATTCAGTGGGATATTTTGTTCCATATAAAATGTAGGACCCAAATTATACAGTATACTCTATAAGGGCAAGAATTTTTTTTTAATAATAATCCAAAATAATATTTAAAAAAAAATTTATGTCCTGCCCCTGTCCTTCTGTGGTAACAAAAGGACAAATGCCAGCACTCACTCATCAATTCCTCAACAAAGATACGCTGTGGAAAAATTTGGAAATGATGTAATACCCATGTACCATGAGCATGAGCTGAAGTGAAAGATATGTTTCGTTATTGTGTTGTGTTGTGTGTGTGTGTTTTAGAGAGCACTCTTCTCTGGCCTTCATTACTGTGTCATCCTGAATCACTAGCTTTCTCAGTCACACTTGGCCCGTCATAACACACACACAGATGCAACTAGTGAAGCTGCAGAGCTCTGACAGCATGTCCTAACACACACAAACAACTATAAATACACATTTAATCCATGCACATGACAAAGCACTCAATTAGAAAGACTAACTTGCGGAAATTGAGGAACAAATAATCTGATCGACTTCCAGTCAAAGTCAAACTGTTTTTCTTCATCACTAAAGAAATTGAGCTTGGGAACATGAACTGGGACACCACCAGGACAGGATTTTGGTTTGAGTCAGAACAAACTGAGATTGGACATTGGTACTGGGACTTGAATTTACTGGGAGTGGATCCCAGCACTTGACTCCAACTTGAGACTTTGTGAAGACACAAAGTGAGGATGCCTGAGGCAGAGTCTGGGACCGGATCTGGCCATGGGACAAGAACAGAATCTCGGTCTAAAACAGGGAGATATTCAGGGTCAGCAAAACAGGGTCCCAAAGTTTGGGGTTCTAAAGGATAAGACTGGTAATATTATGGTCAGAACAGTGACCGAACATCTAACACTAGTTTGAGATCCACTGCGTTAAAACCACAGAAGAAGCAATGAACTATAACTGAGGTGTTTCCTTTTTAGACCTTTGATTAAACCTTCTGGCCTTGGATCGGTCTCTAATTTGTCCCACATGCCCTGCGTAAATTGCCATCTCCAGAATATCCATATATACACTTAGGAACAGGTCATAAGGGCAGCAACAAAAGAGCCCTAAATATTTTCAGCCCCAGTGTCATATCCTTGGACTCCAAATAGCTCTAAATGTCTGCTGCTCAAGCGCGTCTTGAAACCAGCACATGTCCCTAAAGCTTCAGGTATCTACAATAAAACAATTGAAGATACGGATTGTTAGGACTGTGTCTTTCAGAGTCTTGAACATATTCCATTGGTCACACCATCAAATTCAGTTATCCCTTTGGAAGAACCATTGAAGTTTGTGGTTTAGCAGAACACATCACCCTTCTCTTTGCAAAACCCTTTTTTGTCATGAAGCTGCAAAACAATGGTCTGTCATGACTTACAATTCTGTGTAGAGTAGAAGTCCTTTAAGAAGCCAATAACCTTTATCTATATATATAAATATTTGCTGAACCTGACCTTAATGTAGGGTAATCAAAACCTTAGAAAGCCCTGAAAGCACCAATCTGACTTGTGTTTTCATGTTGACCTTAAGTCCATTCTTATCTATCTCAGCACACACACACTGTCTACTGGGTGACTCAACAATGTTGCACATGCTTAGCCTAACAGTTAAGACAAGTTTCCTTGTCTACACGTCCATCATCCAGAGCAATGACGCATCCAGTATGCAGTATTCATACTTTCTTGTCTCATCTCCTGCTTTGTGTCTGTCTCTCATGCGTCCTCTATCCAGGTGAGGGCAAGTGCTATAGCCCAGGACCAGGATCAGAGCTATGATTACGCCTCAAACACAGTGATCCTCCACCTGGACCCTGGAGACGAGATCTTCATTAAGCTGGATGGGGGCAAAGCCCACGGTGGAAACAGCAACAAATACAGCACCTTCGCTGGCTTCATTCTTTACTCTGATTAGCAGAGCTTCATGATTTCTCAATGGGGAGTTAAAAAGAGGTGGGGCAACTTTAAAAAAGTGGGCAAAATATATTGAAATGAAATCTTTTTAAAATATTTGTGTCACTTGATACATAGAGTGTTTTGCATAAGTATTCACCCTCTCCCCTCCCATCCTTGTTATGGTTGGAATATCATTTTCTAGCCTGGTTCACATCTCTAGATTTGACGAGCCTGCATCCACTCCAATTCACATTCCTGTTTCTGTGTGTTCGGAAGTTGTCCTGTACATTATGAGACGCTTTTCTTCTCACCACAGTTGTATAGAGTAGTTATCGAAAAATCATATCCTTCCTGTCAGCTTGAACCACCCTGGCTGTTTGTTGTTGTGAAGAGTGAATAATTGAGGTATTATAGTGTTTCTGTCCGCTCAAGTTTGTCTCAGCATTCACCCCAGGTCTCTTTAACAAAGATTGGGTGACTAATACAGGGTTTTCACGCCAAAAAATTGGACACTTGGGCAGTCAAAACATTCTTTTTGTAAATACGTTTGACCCCCACTTCAGCATTAAAGGGGAAAAGGGGCTTGTCACATGTACTTTAATGAAGCCAGGGTTGTAGTGCAGGGTCAGCAATGATACAGCGCCCCTGGAGCACAGAGGGTTTAGGTTTTGTTCAAGGGCCAAAAGTGGCAGCTTGGCGATACTGGGGCTTAAACGAAAACCACCGACCTTCCGATCAGTAACCCAGAACCTTAACCACTAACTATCACTTCCCCCAATTATGAGTTGTTTTTGATTTGTGAACTGGACAGAAGTACATTTTAGTTCCAGGTTCCTCAAAACGAGGAGTAGTTATATAAAGCACTAGTTCTAATCATAATATTTAGGGAACAAAAGGGTACGTTTGGCAAACCATAAGGAGGACCTCATAACCAAGTAGCCATTTTGTCAAGACGTAGCGGATGTACGAGTCTCGTGTCACTTGTTCTCGAATTCGTCATGTCGTCTCGTGTGTAATCACTACTCTTAGTGTTATCCAAAATCGGAAACTTTGGCACGTGGAACAAAAACGAAGCACTCAACGAGACCAGTGTGTGAATTCATATCGGTGCAGAATCTGTGTTTGAGGGAAAAATGTTAGCGCTTTGACGAGACGGATTAAAATTCCAATCAGAACTCGGCTCGGAGATATCAACACTTTGACCTTGCGTATCTCGCGGTGTCGTTGGCGTTAATTACGGCTGGATAATTGCGTGCAGAAGCTTTCCATCTGATACAAAGCAAAGAGAGAAAGATGTCTCGATGTGGAAGTCCCTGATTGGGGTTTTTGAGGGGCCCGGAGGGCTCATTGTATGTACCTGTGTCTAACGTGACTTTACTTTTGCTAATAAAGCGAGATTTTCTAGCACAACACGACCTTAAAGCAGACTTTGTCTTGATTCTATTGCATGCTAGAGCTTTCTGATGCATTCAAAGATGCATTAGACTGGAACACTAGAGAGAGAAAGAAAAAAAGACTGAGAGCTTGGAGATTAAAGACAGACAACAAGTATGAGATCGCTCTAAATTGCATGAAAGCAAGAGATCAAATGGAGTTATGGGCTCGTGGAATGAATCAAATATATGGGTACATATAGGAAAAAAAATGCCAGATGTCAGAAAAAGGGGTCCCATCCAACAGATTCTCAAACGTGCCTCCCAAAGGTACACTTCTTTATATCGTCTTTACTTCTAGAACTACATAATAATAATAGAGACGGTTCTCCAAACAGGTTTGGGGCGTCTCCTCTAATAATCCCCATCCACAGAACCAGTTTATCTATCAATAATCTACCAAGCAAGAAGAGAGAATGTGAACCCTGCAAAACCCCCCAAATGTCTTCTCAAATGATCACCAAATGATCGGCGTGCGATTAGCCCTGAAGAAACGTAACATGTGGTGTATTTATTAATGTTCTCACTGACACTCGAAACTCCTTCCAGATGTTCTAACAAGAAAACTGAAACCAATCAGAATTTCTACAGTGGGATAATTGAGGACTGGAAGTTTCAGAAGGTTGTGAGTACAAATCCCAGCATCTATTTATCTCATTCATACAGCTGAGCAGGGATGGGGTTAAGGGCCATGCTCAGGGGCCCAGCATCTTGATGTGGCTTGGATTTGAACTCATGACCTTCGAATCCAATCCATGCTTTAACCACTAAACTCTCACCTCCCACTCTGAACATGCCCAGGTGGGTAAAAATTTGAATATTGCCACAAATGCCAAATAAATGGAGCTGAGGATTCTGGGAAATGAATTGCATGTAGCAAATTACGTTGATTAAAAAAATATGTTGTTTATTCTCCAGAAGTCAAACAAGAAGCTTCATGATGTACACCAGGGATCCCAATGACAATTTGTTTCAATCGAAACTGCAGCGCACGGCACCGAGGTTACAACAAAAGCATTTCCGGCGATCGGATCTGTAGCTAAGCGCGAGAACGCTGCGTGATAGCGGTCAGATCGGCGCGGAACGAGATCAGGGCTGGCATTTGCGTTCTGTCTTAATAAAGCCGGTCTTATCTCACAAAGACAGATCCGGTACCAGAGCCAGACACCTGCTAGGGTGGGCGAAATGACAAAACAACACCAATTATTCTTGCTTTTTCAGGGCTTGTGCTTAGCGGCGCTTCTCGCTTTAGCCATCATCAGCGATATCAGATAAACGCTGAATGTCTCCGATTATATGCAAATGAGCTTAGGGGTGAGGAAATCGTCTGCTGGGTCTGGCGTTCATTATCGTTTCTGTAGGAACAGTTTACACCAGAGTCAGAATTGCAGACGGATACGTGTTAAAAAACCTGTAACGTGTATTTAGCATGTATGGAAGGAGTCTCTAGATGCTGGAATATAATTTGACTTTATTTTTCGTAATCGTTGATCGCTTCACTAATGCCCCCTTGTGGCCGAATGAGATCGCAACGCGAATCCTCACTAAAATCGATATCACTAAGATCTTCAAAGTGCCGCTTCTTAGTGCCCTAATGAACATGAACGTGTCCGCAAACATTTGGTGGTTGTGTATGTCGTATGTAAGAACGCTTCTGCGGAAAGAAATGGATTGCTGGAAATCGTGAAAAAATTGTGGGGGTGTAGAGGAAAAAAACAATGCAGATGTTGCTGCAGTAATTTAACAAATCTTTAGTCGTGCAAATACCCAAACGCACACACTTAATATCCCTCGCACAGTGGTAGCCGTTGTGGCTGAAATGTGGCGTGTCGGATGAGCGAAATGCCACGGCGCCTCACGCAGACGCACGACTACACAACTGCTGCACAAAACAGACATGACGTCTCCCCCCCTGTGGAGACTAAACGCTTCTCCTTAATAGGCTCTGCAGCAAACGATCATCTTGTTCACGCTGGAAGGAGAAGAAGCACCGGAGAAGATGGGACAGGAGGTGAACGGTACCTCGCGTAACCACTCTTGGCGCCTGTGGTGAGCAGAAAAGCACGTGTGAGACGTCATGCGTGTGGGACGTAAGAACAGAAGACCGTCCTTTGTGTGTGTGTGTGTGTGTGTGTGTGTGTGTTTTCCAGCAGAGTTGGCATGGCTGCATCGGATGACTGGACCGGCGCCAGACACGGCGTCAGCAAAACCTGCAGGACACACACACACACACACACACACTGACCTAACGTCTTATTGATTTAAAAACACATGACTGACAAACCCTTTTACAGTGTGTCTCGGTCTCACGACACAATCAAAAGAAAGAAAGAAAGTCGGCTTTCAGAGTCGGGCTTTTTGCTGAGAGGCGGATCCGAAAGGGGAGACAGATGGAACTCGGCGGTGGATTCACGAAGGTTCGCGCTCTCTTCTCTCTCGCCGCCACTCGTTCGTACGCATTCATCCTGCAGATGTTCTGCATTGAATCTGCAGCGTTGCAAACGAGCGCCAGCGTGAAGGCTTCCTCAGCCGAACACGCTCACGCACATAAAATCAGTCTTCTGGGTTGTGAAGCCTCCAACCCTCATTGCTCAGCATTCAATCTGGGTTTTGAAGCTCACCGCGTTCCAAAAGTATCGGAAGATATTTTTGAGTGCTTGGTGCACGTGCCAAGCTTTGATCGTCTATTGTAAAACGCAAATTTTCCAGGAAATATCCCCTTACTTACAGTATCGCAACGTATCGTATCACATCCGCTGTATCGCGATAAGTATCGTATCGGAAGACTCACAATGGAACACTGACTCAAAACCTTGAAAATTCGTAGGCCTTGGTGGATAACGATGGGAACATGAGTGCAAGTATATATAAATACATTTTAAAAAAGATGGCACCTTGGCAAAAAGGTAGACACACAGACAGACAAATAACATCAGGACTTGAAGGGTTGAAACGTGTTTAATGTGTCAGTTCAACAGTTCCATTCGATTCATTTCCAGCTACATTCAGTTCACGTGTCCACGCGTGTGAGACGAGCATTAATCACAGTGTAGTTTTAAATCAGGCGCATTAGGAATGAATCGTTTCGTCGTCAGATTTGACGTCTACGTGCTGTGAGGAAGCGTGTGGGCGGAGCGTGAGTCTGGCGACGTGATCCGTCACGGGACAAAGGTGAATTAGTGTGAATAGGTTGCAAAAAAAAAAAAACCCTCAAGACACGAAAAGAAATGGCAACAAAATCCCACCCAAAATCAAACCCTAGACAATTTGCTTTGGATGCGTTAGCAAGGGCGTCTACCAAAGGCCGCGAATGTAAATGCAGGTGCGTCGTTTGTTTAGATTTGTCTGGGTGGGGGAAAAAAAACAATTAGTAACACCTGGAAATATGAGAACCCCACCCCTGTCGAATCCAGTCCACACTGGGATCATAAGAATTACTAAACTACCACTACGGACGAATAAATCATTCAAAACACCTGCTTCCATGAAAAGGTGCAGGTCATTTGTTGGTACCTTGAATAGTAAAGACGACAGCAGGGGGCAGAGCTTCCTCATACAAAGCCCTACAGTTAGTGTTCGGGACTCAGACACCAGTTTAGCGTTCGAGACTAGACTGAAAACATTTATTGATTCATTCTGATCCGTGATGTCTGGTGATGGAAGAGTCGAAACTTGATTCTAGATAGACTTCTGGAGATCTCTGGGGGCAGATTACAAGAAACCATGAAGATGGATTTGGAGTGTAATTAATATAATAATGAATCGACTATAATGAACGGACGTCTGGTCGAGGGTGAGGACGGGTTCCTCTCAAGGTTTCTCCCTCGTACCGTTTCGCTCATTAGGGACGGATCCGTGTACGATTTCAATTGACAAAATGAATTGTTAAAAGCTATACAAATAAAACAGATGATAAAATAAACAACTGTTCACCCCTCGTGAGGAGATGGAACCCTGGCTTATAAAATACGTTAAGGCGCTTTGGACCCGACGACTACGATGCTAGGAGTTTTAGCGTGTACAGGAAGAGGCCCGCGAGCCCGGCGACTGTTGCCACGGCGATGACTCTGACGGGGAGGTACTCCATGGAGCGGTCGAGCGCGGCGTGTAAGCGCAGGACCTGGCGGTGCGTGTCCTCGCGCGAGCCGGAGTTCTCGATGACGTGCCTGGCCAGCCCACGCTTCTCGCTCAGGGGCATCTGTGCGGCGACGCGCTGCTCTGCCTCGCCCTGACTCAGAAAGTCACGCTGCATGAGCCGAGCCAGCTGAGTGCCGGGGTCGCTGAGGGACGAGACGGAGATGATTCAGGCGCTACATTTCGGGTTCAAACACACCGTTATAGGTGACGTTAAGCACATGGATGAAGCTCTCACCAGTAGACGACCACCGTGTGCTTCATCAGCTGAGTCAGACGCCGCGTCTCGAACAGCAGAGGGACGTCCAGGACCACGTACCTGTAACCTGAAATCCACAAACAGGAGCAGGAACGCTTTTCAAAATTCCATCCAAATTCATTCTACAGCTTCTCACATATACAGTGAGGAGGGAACGGAGGAAGATAAGAAAAAGGGAAACGTGAATACGTGTGTGTGTGTGTGTGTGTGTGTGTGTGTGTGTACCCCTGATGAAGTAGTAGAGGATGTGGTGGAACATGGCTCTGTGGATCTCGGGGTGTGTGATGGAGTTGAGCACGCGGCGTTTCTCAGGGTTCGAGAAGATGATGTGGCCGAGCTTCTGCCTGTCTATCTCTCCGTTCTCCAGGAGAACCTCCTGCCCAAAGTTCTGCACGATGAGCCGGTACGCTCGAGTCCGAGGCTCCACCACTGCCAACACACACACACACACATCAATGCAGCACTACAGCCCAACTACACAAAAGCAAAGAATTGGGGAAGAAAGAATGAACGTATGTAGTGATGGATGAATTAATGGATGAAAAGAAAGAAACAAAAGAGAAGGAAGAAATGAAGGAAGTGTGGAATGTGTGATCACCTTTCCTGGCCACAACATCTGCGTCGATGACGGGGCAGCCGAGCTCCCTGAGCTGAGACGACACGGTGCTCTTTCCTGAGGCGATTCCTCCGGTTAGCCCCACCAGAAACATGCTGCAACACCCACACACACACACACACACACACGCACAATTTAATTTATTACCCCATACAAAATTCGCGATATTCCTCACACCAACAACCTGGTGTCTGGCGCCTCCTGGCGAACATCATATGCAACTGCAGTTTATGTTTTATACACATTTATACACTGAATAATAATTTTTTATTAAATAATGTGCATTCTTTAATACTTTAATCCATATTATAAATGTGTAGCATTTATATTTTAAGATAGACATTATCTAACGGGGTATGGATATGGAAAGAAATGTACTTCCGGTGTAATAGATTACTGCATAACTATTATCACTTTAATTGGTAGTAGTTCATTATTATTATTTATTATTATTATTATTATTATTATGTTTATTTTTACTTTTTTAAGCTGTAATGTTCAAGTAACTTACTAAAGGTTGTTGTTGACCTGTTATAATAAAAAATCTTTTTTTTTTTAAAAAAGCCACTTCCGTCTCCTTTCTTTGCTTATTAAAGAATAAATCCCCGTATATAAACTCTGTATTTATATTAAATCACAGGAGACGCCGTTAATAGAATGATTTATACACTTTCAGGAGGCTAAAGAGGCTAAGCTAAACGCTCAGCGCCATATTTTGGCCGGGTCGCGTCCCAAATAGCTCCCTTGACCCCTATGTATATGCACTACAAAATGGCGGAGACCCTTCATTTTGCTAGGGAACGTTCGAAGTGCACTAGGTGCCTGAGGGTAAAGCGATTGAGAAAAGCCCAAAGAACTTCGCTGAAATAATGAGGGGAAAATAGCGCGCTACTGCCATCTGCAGGACTGGAGTATAACTAAATCATCATTATGGCAATAATAGAATAAAATAATTAAATGCTTCTAGATTTTAAAAAAAAAAATTAAATTGTCAATTGGAACGCAGAGGTGAAGCTGCAGAGATGTTGGTGCATGATGTGGAGATGCAGGTGCCTCACAGTTGTGGAGTTTCACCATAAAGATGTTTACTGTCGTCACTTCTGAGCAGGAATGTGTTCTGCTTTGACTGTTGGAGAACAAAACTATCCAACTGCATCCTTTTTTTATTACAAATTTTACATCCAGCCAGGAGACCATCCTACTGTTTATTACTGAGCGCCATCTACAGGCACAGAGCCGCATAACAAGCAAAGAAAACTTGCAAAGTTCAGATTCTTCTAATCCTCAAAACTATTTTTTGACCTGAAAATCAGCCAAAAACCACTAGAAAGTCTTTTGACCCCAACACACAAGAGCGCACACACGGAAATGAGGTAGTGGAAAGTTTATTTACAACCAGATGGCCACAATGAAGAAAAATAGAGTAGAGGGGAAAATTAATACTTAAAAAAAGAAAAGGAAAGACAAAAAAAAAAATCCTAATAAATCACAATGTAGCATGCAGACTAGAGAGCATGGGGTAGAGGTATACCAAAGTCTAAAATACAAAACGGTAAAACCCTGAGAGGAGCTCCCGGAATGTTCGGACACCGCCCTCTACTGCCACGCCCAAGAACTGCACGGCAACCCCCCCCTTCACTACTCAAAAAAAAAGAAAGAAAAAAACCCAAACACACAACTTTAAGCTTAAAAACTAATAAGCATGTAGTAGAGTAAGAACGTGCCCCAGACACACCCACCCCCACCCACAAACATAAAAAAACATAAAATACATAGAAAAACACAGCGAGCCGGTTAAGCGCGCTCTCCACGGATTCTCCGAGCCAGCTGGATGTCCTTGGGCATGATGGTGACGCGCTTGGCGTGGATGGCGCACAGGTTGGTGTCCTCGAAAAGACCCACGAGGTACGCTTCGCTAGCCTCCTGTGGAAGAACACACGAATTGGTCAGAAAAAGAAGACAAATGGAAGCAGGAGATCAAAAATCCTCGGAAGTGTGATTAAAGAAAAGGAAGTTTTGGGAGAGAATCGGGTCAAGCGCACCTGCAGGGCGCCGATGGCCGCGCTCTGGAAGCGGAGATCGGTCTTGAAGTCCTGGGCGATTTCTCTGACCAGGCGCTGGAAGGGCAGCTTGCGGATCAGGAGCTCGGTCGACTTCTGGTACCGACGGATCTCTCGGAGCGCCACGGTGCCGGGGCTGAAGGACACAAACAACCATATTATGAGAAAAACGTAGATCAGGGAAGAAAAAAAAGTTATTGCGCATGCGCATACCGGTATCTGTGAGGTTTCTTGACTCCACCGGTAGAGGGCGCACTTTTCCGTGCAGCCTTGGTGGCCAGCTGCTTCCTCGGAGCTTTGCCTCCGGTGGATTTACGCGCGGTCTGCTTGGTACGTGCCATCACGCTCTCTTAACTCTCTAAAATATAACAAGAGAATATTTTATTAGCAGCAAAAAAAAAAAAAAAAAAAAAAAAAAAAAGGCGCGTAAAATGCAGGACGTCCGTTTCCGCGCTCTTGCGTGTATATGAATAAAAGAGTGACGTGACCGGAGCCAATCCACGCGCAAGAGCCCGAGTTCAACCAGCCAATCAGAGGCGAGGGGGGCGGGTCTAGCGTGAGTACTACTAGTGTGGGGAAGAAAGACTGAGGGCTGAAAAGCGGAAAAAAGCGCGCGCGCAGTTAACGGATCAGAGTTTCCGTTTTAACGGCACTTCCATTCAGTTATTATATTAATAAAATAATATTTTAATATTTTTTTTTTTTTTTTTACGTTTTTTAAACTGACAAACCGCGAATTTTTAGACGACCACCGCAGCCACCATTACGCGACATTCAGCACACACGTTTAAATCCAACATGGCGTCTCCTCATAACAATCCGCTCGCGTCCCTTTGTTCAGGACATAACAGGGAAAAAAACACCACCACTGAGTAAAAACAACACTAATAAACCCAAAAACACTTCGAAGCGCGTTTATGAGGTAAAAAAAAAACACAAAGCCACAATAAACCGGAGGTGAAGAAACCGAACACTGGGAGCAGTTCAACCGAACGGCGGTTTGGTCCGAGTGACGGTCCGGAAAACCCCCTTCTCTGAACCACGTCCACTTCCCTGTGACTCCAATCCACCAGAAAACCCGAAACCACTCTGAAAGTATCCGAAAGCGACTTGGTATCCACCAGAAACTGCTATAATATATATCATCCTTACATGTCCTACACGGATTCCTTCAGTCGAACCAAAACACGAAACGTCGCTTGAACTGGTTGCTCTCTTCGTTTATTTATAGACCCGGATGACGTAATGAGCGCCATGTCCCGCCCCCTTCGAGCGTCTGATTGGTCAGAAGGGGATGATTGACACACGCGCGCGCGCGCCCGTGCACGCACAATGCCGCATTTTTTTTTTCCAAGTTCTTGTTAAATGTGAAAAATGTAACACACGTAAATAAAAAGAGAAAACATGTAAATCTTTTTAAAATAAGAAATATATTCTTTATTTCATTCCTCTATCCTGCGGGGAAATGAGTCAATGGTGGGGAAACTTACACAACAATCTTACATCACATTTCCTGTCCAATTTACTCAGTGAAATCTGATCGAACATTCAGTTGAATGGAAAATGGAAACCCCTGTTTTTTCCCCTTTCAGTGTGTGTGTGTGTGTGTGTGTGTGTGTGTGTGTGTTGGCTTGTACGTTCAAAACTCGGAACTATTAAGTTAAACACGAGTTTCCAGACGGACAGTCAGTAGTGAGGGCGCGAGCTCTACCATGAGCTGCTAGATAGTGTATATAAGTTTCTGTATAGTTGTTTTATTGGATGATTGTGTGTATTTGATGTGAGATTGGATTATTTGTGTGATTATACGTGTGTGTTTATTCCGATTAATTGAACTGGAGCAGTAGGAGAGACGGCGGAGAGGTAAATAGAAGTGATTTTAAACTCATGGATGCGCTTTCAGGCTGAAACATCTTTTAGATTCGATTATTATAATTTACACACAGAGAGAGAGAGAGAGAGAGAGAGAGAGAGTTTAGACTCATTCACTCAGGAGAGAGAGAGAGAGAATGTTTAGACTCATTCACTCAGGAGAGAGAGAGAGAGAGAGAGAGTTTAGTCTCATTCACTCGGGAGGGAGAGAGAGAGAGAGAGAGAGAGAGAGAGAGAGAGTTTAGTCTCATTCACTCAGGAGAGAGAGAGAGAGAGAGAGAGAGAGAGAGTTTAGTCTCATTCACTCAGGAGAGAGAGAGAGAGAGTTTAGACTCATTCACTCGAGAGAGAGAGAGAGAGAGAGAGTTTAGTCTCATTCACTCAGGAGAGAGAGAGAGAGAGAGAGAGAGTTTAGTCTCATTCACTCAGGAGAGAGAGAGAGAGAGAGAGAGAGAGAGAGTTTAGACTCATTCACTCAGGAGAGAGAGAGAGAGAGAGAAAGAGAGTTTAGACTCATTCACTCAGGAGAGAGAGAGAAAGAGAGTTTAGACTCATTCACTCAGGAGAGAGAGAGAGAGAGAGAGAGAGAGAGAGAGAGAGAGAGAGAGTTTAGTCTCATTTACTCAGGAGAGAGAGAGAGAGAGAATGTTTAGACTCATTCACTCAGGAGAGAGAGAGAGAGAGAGAAAGAGAGTTTAGACTCATTCACTCAGGAGAGAGAGAGAGAGAGAGAGAGTTTAGTCTCATTCACTCGGGAGGGAGAGAGAGAGAGAGAGAGTTTAGTCTCATTCACTCGGGAGGGAGAGAGAGAGAGAGAGAGAGAGAGAGAGAGTTTAGTCTCATTCATTCAGGAGAGAGAGAGAGAGAGAGAGAGAGAGAGAGAGTTTAGTCTCATTTACTCAGGAGAGAGAGAGAGAGAGAGAGAGAGAGAGAGAGAGAGAGAGAGAGAGAGTTTAGTCTCATTTACTCAGGAGAGAGAGAGAGAGAGAGAGAGAGAGAGTTTAGACTCATTCACTCAGGAGAGAGAGAGAGAGAGAGAGAGAGAGAGAGAGAGTTTAGTCTCATTCACTCAGGAGAGAGAGAGAGAGAGAGAGAGAGAGAGAGAGAGTTTAGTCTCATTCACTCAGGAGAGAGAGAGAGAGAGTTTAGTCTCATTCACTCAGGAGAGAGAGAGAGAGAGAGAGAGAGAGAGAGAGAGTTTGATGAGACGCTCAGCAGACGCCCATATCCAGAGCAATTCACAACCGAATAGTAGATGAAGGTCAGGGGCCTTTCACAAGGGCCCAGCAGTGGGCACTTTGTAGTGGTGGGATTTGAACTTTGAACTCTGGACCATCTGATACAGTCTCTTAAACCCTGAGCTCCAACCTTCTCACAGTCTGATGTGATGTGTGTTCAGTACAGTACAGAATCAGTTCCACTTTCAGCACAGCAGCAACTCCTCCTTCTCCTTTAACTTCTCCCCCGAGCTCGTTCCTCCCCCCCCGGAGCACCATGGACCCGAGCGAGACGTGTCCGGGCCACGAGTCAGAAACCAGCTCGGGTTTCGCTTTCAACTTCCAGACCCCTGCAGCAGCGGAGCAGACCGAGGCCGAGCCGGATCCGAGCGCGGGGGGAACGGAGACGGGCGAGGCGGCCCGAGACTCCAAACCCAACGCCAAGAAGAAGAAGAAGAAGAAATCGGGAGTGAGTGGAGGAGAGGAAGCTGGACTGGAGAACGTCAGCAAACCAGTAGAGGAAGTGGCTGAGCAGGAGAGCACCAAGCTGGTACACACACACACACACACACACACACACACACACCTATACTTGAAGCTTACTTTAAACAATGAAAACCTATTATGTGTGTGTGTGTGTGTTTTAGACTCCTGAGCAGCAGTTGAGTCGAGAACTAGACTGGTGTATTGAGCAGCTTGAGTTGGGATTGAGAACTCAAAAGTCTTCAACCAAACAAAGCAAGTCTCCATCACACACACACACACACAAAGGCGCATACAAATACTTTTCTAAACAGCCTATATGACTGTGTGTGTGTGTGTGTGTGTGTGTGTGTGTGTGTGTGTGTAAGGAGAGGAAGCCTCTCGTGCTCTGAAGACTCTGCGCAGCTCCAAAGCCCCGGTGGTGAAGAAGAGGCAGGTGATGCGAGCCGTGTCCGGAGACTACCGCAAGAAGATGGAGGAGGACCGGGAAAGACAGCAAAAACTGATCCGCTCAGGTGAGACCCAGACGCTTGTCTGCGCTCAGGTGAGACCCAGACGCTTGTCTGCGCTCAGGTGAGACCCAGACGCTTGTCTGCGCTCAGGTGAGACCCAGACGCTTGTCTGCGCTCAGGTAAAACCCAGACGCTTGTCTGCGCTCAGGTGAGACCCAGACGCTTGTCTGCGCTCAGGTGAGACCCAGACGCTTGTCTGCGCTCAGGTGAAGGACACACCAGAGAGACTGAGGTTTCTGTAGGAAACTGATTGACTGATTGACATGTACTGTTTCCATAGCGATGTCCTCGGCGACGGTGACGCGCGTCTCCGAGCCGCGCTGTAGAGCGGCGTACACACGGCACGTCCCGACTCGCCAACCTGCAGCACACGCCCCAGACGTCGGCCCGCCTCCACTTCCTGCCGAGCAGACGGGCGGAGACGGATTCGTGCTCAGACCCTCAGGACAGGAGTTTCGCTTCAACTTCGACGTCTGACCGAGACACACAAACACGTCATGTGACATAATGCACATCAGTATTGGACACCTGAGATCTTCTCAAACGTCCCAGTCCACATTTAGTCCCCGTTTTGCTGTTCAAATAAACTCCATTCTTCTAGAAAGACGTTCCATTACTGTCTGTGGAGATTTAAGAGATTTATTTAACCATCCAACATCCATCTTCCACACTTTCCATACATCTTCAATCCATCCATCGTCCAGACACAAGTTTTTAAAGTCAGGTTCCATAAGGTTTAGCAGGAGATCATCTAGATCTTCCAAGGCGTGGTGAAGAATCAGGTGAAAAAAAAATTGGCTGTCTGAATACTAATGTGTTCCAGGGTGGAGTTTTTATTAAGTCACGTGTGATTTATAGTAAATATTGTTGTATATACATGTTTGTAGACCTGTCGCGCGACGGTTGTAGCGTTGCCATGGCAACGTGGCGTAACGGCGTTATGTAAAAAAACAACTTTTTTGTCTTTAAAACAACGAAACGTTTGTGGATTGCTGTTGTTTCCTAAGTTGTTGTCTTTAAATACTGCTAATAAAAATGTGATAATTCGATAAACAACAACGTTAATTGTTCTGCCTCAAACACCCACGTCACGACTGCTGCCCACCTCCAGCGCTCGTGGGATTTGTAGTCTTTTCTTTCCATCTCCGGCGTTTACAACGTCACCGAGCGGGGCTGCGAAAAACTACAACTCCCATGATGCCCTCACGCGCAGAGTTTCTAACAGATGTGCTAAACCTGAGCGCTTCTCTCACCGTGTTGTTAGACGAAGTGCTCGAGCGTCGCGTTGTCGTTTAAGTGAGTACAAGAAATTATTTTCTCTTTTAATAAACAAGTTTTGTGTTAAAACCTCGTATAAATAAACTTTTCTCCTCCTCTCTCTCTCTCTCTCACACACACACCCCTGAGTCCGACCGACATAACTACACACTCGGCTGTTTGTGTAGCGACTGTAAAGAAACGAGCAAAAATCGATTATAAATTAAAAAATAAATAAAATAAAAACATTAATTTAATTAGTAATATTCAGGTCACGCTGAAATTTCCTAACGTCCAGCTTTAAAACCAGTCATTACACACCAGAGGTCGTATCCCAAATTACTCCGTCCTTCCTGGACAAGTGCACTACATAGGGTACAAACCGGAAGCAGAGAAGTGCACTATGTAGGCTACATGGAGTTTATTGGGATTCGGCCCATTCCAAGACCTGCACATAACGGAATTTTGAGTCTTCGTGTACATATAATCATTTTCCATCCATGCACCTTCTATCCATCCCTTTCTTCCAGCTTCCATCCATCTCTCCATCTTCAGCAGATATACTATCTAGGGTTAAGATTGATGAGGAAGAGTAGTGTGGGATTATTTGTCAAAGAAGATGTTCATGTATATGTTGGTTTGGTCAGAGTAAATCTTCAGGATGTCGGAACTGAGCGATGAAGCGAGCGAGTCCGAGCAGCTGGGCTCCAGTCTCTCCGTGTGGCTGGCGGACGGCGGGAACATCCAGGAAGACCTCGACGTGCCCCTGGACCTCCACACCGCCTGCTCCATCGGCCAGTACGACGTGGTGTCCGAGTGCATTCGCAGGTAACTCACGGTTTCTCGGGGCACCGAATCCCGATTCGTTTCTCCTGATTCATTTTCCCTCGCCGTTTCTCCGCAGCGGCAAACTAGACGTGGACGGAAGGAACCTGGGAGGGTGGACCCCGCTGATGTACGCGGCGTACATCGGCCACGACAACGTGGTCAACCTGCTCCTGGAATCCGGCGTTAGCGTCAACGCCAGCACGGCGAAAGGACTGACCCCGCTGATGTTAGCCGCCAGCTGTGGGAACGAGAGCATCGCATACTTCCTCCTCCAGGTAGGTCGGTTTTGTCATTATCCCACACTAAAGTTGACTTGAGCTTCTGATTGGCTGCAAATGTGTCCCTGTGTAAAAGCAAGGGGCGGAGCTTGAGCGCAAGGACGCGCACGGTTGGACGGCTCTTCTACACAGCACGAGCACCGGGCATCAGCAGATGGTCAAGTTTCTCCTGGAGAACAATGCAAATGCAAACATCAAGTAAGACGCCCGTACGGAGTCAAACGTCTGGAACGTGACCTTGAGCATGACCTTTTTTTTTTTTTCCCCTTTCTTAAAAGAGAGCCAGCGTTTGGGTTCACCCCTCTGATGGAGGCTGCGGCATCAGGCCACGAGATCATTGTTCAGTACCTTCTCGACTGTGTAAGTGCGTTTTCCTGCATATAACCAGCTACTATGGTCACGGGTGGCATCACGAGCGTGTGTGTGTGTGTGTGTGTGTGTGTGTGTCGTGCAGGGAGCACGTGTGGAGGAGAGGAACCTGAAAGGCGAGACGGCGAAAGGTTTAGCGTCGATGTACGGCCACACGAAGATCGCGAGCCTCATCGACATGCACTGCCTGAGAGCGAAACCAGGTCACAACAACGTCTTCACAACCGGTTCATTTCCACCAACGCCGACGTTGGAGTAAACATCTCCAATTTTGCAGGTGTGTACGAGGAGCCCAGCTCGTCCGAGGAGGACAGCGCAGCACCCAGAGCCAGATCGAGCCGCAGCAGGACCAGGGGCCCGAGCATTCACGACGGCCCGCAGGCTATCGCTCGCTTTCGGGTCACTCCCAAACACGGTACACACACACACACACTCCAGCGCTACGCTTTTCCCCCCCATGTGCTCAAAATCGGGTTCTCAGTGTAAAAAAAACGCCGCTTGTACTTATTTTCGCGTCGGCAGAAACGCCGTCGGCTCCGCCCGGCTACGTGACCTTCCGCGACGTAGGCGAACAGAACGAGGGCATCTGCAACCGTGATGTCACTTCCCCCATTAACGACCTGGACGGCCAGAGCAACAGCAGTCGAGGTAGTTCAATATTTTGAGACCTTTTTAATACGATTTAAACGACATTTCATGAAGAGCGTGTGTGTGTGTGTGTGTGTGTGTGTGTGTGTGTGTTGGAATAGATGAGCTGTACTTCGACAACGACATGCCCACCATACGGAGCAGCAGCAGCAGCAGCGAGGGTCTGCCGCACCTCCTCGGCCTCAGCAGGGAAGCGTCGCTAGAGAGCAACGAGGTAACCATGGCAACGAGTCCACCCAACCCGGTTTTATTAGAATCTTCTCAAGGGACCAATACCAGAGAATTCCAGTTTTCTCTTTTTTGCCCCGCGAAGGACTCGGACCAGGCGAAGCGGAGCTGCCCCCGACGACCCAACAAGCCCCATCACTCCAAGGGCAAGAGTCGTCACACTAACAGTGACTGTGCTGAGAATTCCGGGGTTCCCCCTACACCGGGGACGCCCCCTTCTTACACAGGGCCTAAGGTAAATACTATTAGTTTTTTTTTTTTTCTATAAATTCTATCAAACTATATTCAAACTGTGTGTGTGTGTGTGTGTGTGTGTGTGTGTGTGTCAGGACCTGGCCGAGTTCCTGGAGCAGATAGGATTTAGCAAGTATCTCCCTTTGCTGGAGGAGCAGGACATCGACCTGAGGATTTTTCTCACACTGACCGAGAACGACCTGAAAGAAGTGGGAATCACGTGAGTATATCTGGAGCGTTTATAAATAAATAAATAAATTCCCAGTTTATTCCCATTAATTCTCATTTCCCTTTTTTATTATTATTTTATAAATATCCCCAGCTTGTTTGGCCCGAAGAGGAAGATGACGTCCGCGATAGCCCGTTGGCATAGCAACGCCCGGCCGCCGAGTGACGCGCTCGAGCAGGTGTACGCCGACAAACTGGAAGCCGAGATGCAGGAGATGGCGATTCAGCTGCATAAGGTGGCGTGATACACACACCGCATTGACTTCTGTTCACAGCACGGGCGTATAACTGTGTGTGTGTGTGTGTGTGTGTGTGTGTGTGTGTGTACCCAGCACTGCGTGGAGGCGGAGGCTCTGCAGGGCCAGGTGTCCCAGGAGAAGGAGCTGCGCACAGTGATGGAGGGCTGCTTGATGGAGGAGAAGATGGCGTGGAGGAACGTGCAGGCCGAGCTACAAACCAGCGTGAAGCAGGTCCAGGCCCTGAACGCCACGCTGCACACACTGCGCAACACACACACGCAGCTCAGACGGGCTGTGGAGAAAGGTAGGTGCACTACAACTACAACACACTCTCGAACCTAGGGTCGGACGGGATCTCCTAAACCCCACACTGAACCTGGGCTTGGTCTCTTAGGCGACGGAGACGTGTACTCGGAGATGTTCTCCAGCATGGAGTCGTGCGAGGAGAAACTAGGTACAAGTACACACACGTCACTGTAGCGCAAGAGTCACGCATAGGAAAGTGTGTACGGTTTTCAAATCCGTGTGTGTGTGTGTGTGTGTGTGTGTGTGTGTTTAGCGGCCAGCCTGAAATCGCTCAGTCAGAGTCTACAGCATCTCTGTGCTCCAGAGAAAAACTCCAACAGCTGGCAGGGAGCATCCTAGCAGCTGCAGGTGAGTGTCTCTCACTCACACACACACACACACACACACCACCTCCTACTACTCACAAAAACTCACAGACACACACTGTTACTCACACACTTAGAAACACACACGGACACACTCTCAAACTCCCGTACACGTAAATGTATAATGTGTGTGTGTGTGTGTGTGTGTTATTTTTTCCCCCTCAATAGCAGCTGCAGAATTTTTCCGACGGAGGGTGAACACACCACCCTGAACACACGCTGATCTGCCTGAGCTGAACAAGAAGGAGAGAGAGAGAGAGAGAGAGAACGTCAGAGAAGAAACAACGATCGCAAGGCGATGAATCGACAAGCAGGAGAGGGTTTAAAGCTCCTCCCACACCTGTGCTCCAGACAGACGCCAGACGGAGACAATCGACCGAATTGGAGCGGACTCGCGCCGCTATGCGATCAATGCTGGACTACAAATCAAATCTCGGAAAACCTACGATTTATATATTTAACTGATGTCGATTTAGTCCACGGAGGAGGAGCTGGGGGCGGAGTCAATACCAGAACACGAACGATTTTCCAGGAAATAATTTTTAAAAAAAAAGGAAATATACTAGATCTAACCTATGATATTGATCTGATCATGTAACGATAGAAACGCGTGCGGATGTCCTGACCTTCACGCCCCGCGACGTTCCCCGTAACGGGAACGGAATTACGAAGCGGTGGATTCGAAAAGATTGTTTTGTTTTCTTTGTATGAACTCGATCATGTGTGTTTGATTTATATGAAGTGTATTCGGTTTTACACTGTGTGACCAAAAGTATCAGGACACCCAATCGTACAGGTTCGTCTTCGGACATGAACTAGGAGACCACCGGCATGCCGCTTGTGCAGAAAGCCAGCTCCATGAAGATCTGCTTTCCACAAGGTTGGACGATGTGGAAGATCTTCTGCTCTGAAAAGAATCAAGTGGAGCTTATAATAAGAGCGAACGGAGACTCGGAAATACAAATCTTACGCCCAGGTGTCCACATACTTTTGGCCGTACCGTATTTATTACATTTGTTCGGTTGAATGTAGAATTAAAATTGATTCATAACAAGATTTTATTTATTTTTTTTTTTTTGTACCGCTGACGGAATTGAACATTTACAATATTTTCACAGATTTTCACATTTCTTTTGTACGGAGGCTGTTGATTCCTTTCGCTTTCCGGAACCTTCTCTGCTCCGAAACAAGCCCAAGCCCAAGTTCTGCTGTCTGAGACGAGAACTTCCTTCAACTCGTTCGCTGTCCGTCTGTTGTGTCTTTAGTTAAACTGAAGGAACGTTCACGTCTCTTTCAAAAACCAAAATAAAAGTGTCTCCAGACTTTTCACAGCCGCTGTACATCAAACAAAAGTGCTTCCTTTTTTTTTCTTTTCAGAAGAACGTCCTACAGAAATCCATTTTCAGTTTGTAATCCATTGTCAAGCGCACACACACACACACACCGACCCGACACGCTAAAATGTGCTTTTGTGTATAGGTGTGTGTGTGTGCGCGTGTCAGGCATATTCACAGAGATGTCCACACCCAGCAGGACAGTGGTTGGAGCTCTTGAGCCACTCCATCATGTGCTCCAGATGGCCGCCGTGGCTGCAGCCCTGACACCACACGAACAGCCCCTTCACCACGTGGTGACACACGGCGCACACGCTCGCGCACTGGTGGCACCTACGGCGCAGAAACACACGTGCAAGAGGGGTTATGTTAATTAGAGTAGCCTTGCTGAGACGTGATTGGCTGAATAGGTGTGCATGGATTAGTCTAGACGAGGACTTTGTTTTATAAACCTTGTTATTACCTAATCCAGACCTGGAAGTCAAAGTGTGTGTGTGTGTGTGTGTGTGTGTGTGTGTGTGTGTGTGTGTGTGTGTACGTACCGGTCACAGATCCAGCCCTTGTTGCTCATGGGTCGCTTGCAGTTGCTGCAGTTGATATGCAGCGTCGTGGACGCTTGGTTGAGACACGTGATGGCGCTGCACGTGCTCAGCTTGATCACCTGGTTGCTCACGTTCCACAGCTCGAACCTCTGCAGCAGGTCGATGTAGGACATGTACCAGTGCTCCTGTAGAGTAACGGATGCACCAAATTGACCCTCGTTATCGAACGAAATGTAAAAAATGTGGGGAAAAAGCGAGCGGCGCTCCGTCTCACCTGCGTGAGCTCGTCGACCTCCTTGCGGATCCGTTCCCCGAGCACGACGAGGGCCGAGACGGCCATCTGCACGTCGCCCTGCTCGGCGTAGTAGGCCAGCGCGTCCTTGACGATGGCGTTGAAAAAGCCGGGGGGCAGACGCGGCTGGAACAGCAGCTGCGACACCGAGATCAGGCTGAAGGACTCCATGGGCGTCAGGCACACGCTCTCGGCCTCGCCGCCGCTCGCCTGCGGGGACTCGGCTTTTTCGGCCGGCGGCTCGGGTGCCGTCGCGTGTTCCACGATTTCGTGGCGCAGCGGGAATGCCTCCTGGGGGAGGGAAAACTCCGCCTCCTCCGCTACACAGAGGAAACCGGGATTCCTTAGTAGGATAAACGAATGTTTCAATGGTTTCTAATTGAGAACCTGAACGTCATACAGCCAGATGAAACATCTGGACGGATGCAGGAAGTCGTGGCCTGACCTGCCTGGTTGTCGTGCTCCATGCTGTACAGGTCGTCGTCGTCCAACTCGGCCTCGCCAAACAGATACTCCGCCTGGCCGTCGCTGCCCTCCGTCTCCTCATTCTCTACAAAGAAAAGCAACACGATAATCCGCATTGTATGACCACAGGTTGGTGGACACCTACCCATAAGATTGTCCATCCCATTCCACACTTAACTCTTATAATAAGCTCCACTCTTTCGAGATGTTGCAAATTTCATGCATGTTCTCCAGTAGGACATCAGTGTGTCCCAATACTTTTGACATTATAGCGTGGCAAATGTGCCTTAGGGATGCAGTTTATTACAGACCGGGTAATGTTTTATGCCAAACTAGCAACCGTTCAATTAATACATTAATGGAGATGTTTTGTGTTTCTGATGGGTGTGTGTGTGTGTGTGTGTGTCTCACCATCATTGTTGAGGTTTGTCTCCAGATTGTCCGATCGATTCTCTTTGTTTCTCTCGTTTAGAGCTGCGGTCATGTCCTTCAAATTGAAACTACAACCAACGACTCGGTTAGCGTCATGAACCGTCACCATAACAACCTCCAAATCCTGACTTCATCATCAAACCGTATCGTAAAGAAGTCGTACCTGTTCATGAGGGGCACGTTACCCAGTTTGCTCATGTTGTGATTGGCCGGGGGCGTTGGGTGACCCGTGTCCGAATACATTATCCGTAGCATGGTCCATGTGGTGGACACCTAAACGCACGCACACACACACACGGGTTATTAGCGTACAATACACTCGGGTCAGAACTGCTAGGGTGCGAGGGACACGTTCGACGCACCTGAGGTCTGTTGAGCTCCTTGGCGACCTTGGCGTTGTGGTCGCAGAGCTCGCCGAAGGGTCTCCCGCTCAGCTGGTACCTGCGCGCCGTCTCGATGAACCAGTCCATCCTGGTGCCGCTGTCCGGGTCGGACTCGAAAACGCTGAGCACGCTGGAAACCTGCGCGAAGCGCTCCATCACGTCGTGTCTCTTGACGAAAAAGAACGGGTAGCGGCGGTCCCCGCCCGGGCACGGCTTGCGCCCGCCCTCGGCTGCCATCAGGCTCTCTTTGGCGGCGAACGCAAGGTCCCCGAACAGCCCGAAGCTGAGGCCCTCGGGGTTGGCGCGCACCTCCGGACGACTGGCGTCGTTGAACATGTGCTGGTACAGCGTGCTGTCCTTCGAGCCGGATAGCAGCACGTCGGGGTCATGCTGGTTGCGCCACACGATGCCCGTGGCGACGTCCTTGTGCTCCTCGAAGGTGGCGAATGGGATGTAGGGCCGTCGTACGTCCCAAACGTAGATGTTGTGGTCGACCATCATGGAGCAAGTTGCCAGGTGCCAGCGACGTTCCGGACGCCACTTGACCCGCGCCACCGAGGCGATGGTCTGCACGCAGTAGATCTCTTTGGCGCGGTTCGTCGTCATGTCCCACACTTTTACCATCTTGTCGCGCCCGCCCGTCGCCAACCATCCTCTGGAGACCAAGAGAAACATTTACAGTAAACATATGAGAAAAGGGACATTCTCAGACTGCTCACCATCGAACCCACCTGTCCTCAGGGTGCCAGTCGCAGCAGAAGACGGGGCCAGTGTGCGCGGTGAACATCCTCTCGTACCGGTCAGGTCTGCGGATGTCCCACAGCTGCACGTTTCCGTTCTCGAACGACGCTGCGAACGTGAAAAAGTCCTTCATGCTGAACTGCACGTCTCGGACGCTCTCCGACTGACCTGGACACAGAGACGTAGCGTTAATACGGGAGATCCTTCTTCCACGATCTCAATGTTGTTGTTTTTAACGCGTACCCGAGAAGGTGCTGACGCTCTCCTTCTTGCGCAGGTCGAAGTACTTCATGAAGCCGTCCTGGGAACCGGAGAGCAGCATGTGCGCCTCGCTGGGGTGGAAGCACACCTTATTGACGGTGCGCTTGTGCTCAGCGAAAAGGTGCTCCTGCTTGTTGCGGCACGGCCGCAAAAGGTTCCAGGTCACCACCGCGCCGTTGGTCGCCGCTGTCGCCAGGAGGCTCTCGTCGGCCTGGTGCCACATGACGTCGGCGCAGCTGAAGTTTAGAGATGGCTTGCGGCCCACACGCAGGTTTAGGCGTTCCACGAAGCCTTCCTCTTCGAGCGCAAATATCTTGAAGATGTTGCGCCCGGCCACCACCACCTGTGAGGAGGAGAAAGTCAGGAACGTCTCAGCGTTTCACTACGTACTGTACGTGTGTGAAAGGTGTGGCCTATACGTCTGCCCAATGGTGGAGGTGTGGTCTATGTGTGTCAGTCTTATTGTTGGAGGTGTGGCTTTATCAATCAGTACCAATGTTGGAAGTGTGGCTTCTTTGTCAGTTCCAATTTTGGAGGTGTGGCCTATGTGTCTGTCAGTCTAAGTTGTGGGATGTGGCCTGTGGATTGGAGGAGTGGCTTCTGTTACAGACGTAGTTCTTAAAGGCGTGTATAGTTCAAGCAATGTGTTAGGAGGCAGGTGTAACCATTATAATGGCACCAATACAGAAAAGAATAAAAACCTGTGTGGCATCCCGACACACGCTGATGGCGTTGGCCGGAGCATCCAGGAGGCAGAACATGGTCCGCCCGCTAACGGTGCCGACCGAGGTCATCTTCTCCATCTCAGCCTGAGGGACAGAAGAGTGTAAGAGTGACAGTACTAAACCTGACCAGCAGGGGGCAGTTGTGCAACTGTTATCATAACTATTCTTTTATTATTACAGGTACAGATACTTTTCTCGGGTTTGTTCGGAGCAGAAAGTGTTTCATTAATCCATATGTGAAAAAATATTGGCACCCCTGTCTGTTGCGACACTCACGTTTCATGCTCCGAGCTCCTCCACGTCGAGAAACGGCAGACGAGTTTCCCCCGAAATAGGCTTCTTCTTCTCCTGATTCTTCTTGTTCACCCCAGCACACGGGCATTCTGGGAAAACGTGTCCATAGACCTCATAGTGGCTCAAATCAACAACACCGATTAATGACGTTACTACTTTCCAGACCGGGTCTGTGGATCTAAACCGGAATTTGGTGCCAGTTTACCGTTCAACCGCGTGGGTCGTCACGTGGCACGTCATCTCGCGACGACGATTCCCACATCCTTAAAACACGCGACCTGAAAACACACAAGACGCGAGGTGCGTTAGGAATAAACCGCGTTCTAAGTGTCCGTATTCGCATCCTGTATTCACGTCAATGACGTAAATATTACATGAACGTATTTCACACGTTTTAGTGCGAAATGTTTATTTTTATGTTTGAATATCATCGTTTATACGAATTTCCCCATAATTTCTAATTAATTCCCATAAATTCCTGGAAGTTTTAAACTTATTCTATATATATATTTACAAAATACACACCGGAAGGTTCCAGAATGTTAGCGGAAATTCCTCACACGTTTGCAAGGTAAGACTTTTTTGTTGTTGTTGTTTTATTTATTATTGCTTATTATCTCTTGAAACAAACCTGTGGCTCATAAGAGTTTTTTTTTTTTTTCCATTTGCAAAATATCGCGTCCTCAAAAGTCAAATTGTATCGAACCGGCAACTCATATCGAAGTATCGACGTCACGGTGAATCGCTACGGCTGTCTGTCAGTCACGTGCCGTATTTGTATCCCTTTTTATGGCAATTTACACTCTATTTATAATTATTTATTAGCATTCCTGCCATTTTTATTATTATTATTATTATTTAACACGTTATTCCAATGATAAACAGCAAACCAGGACAACTTTTTTCCTCAGTATTTATAACCCTTTACACACACAAGTAACTGTTGCGATTATTCAAATTTCAAATAAATTAAAATGGACTCTGATTGGTGCGTCCGCCAGCAAACCGGACCAATCATTAATCGGCTCGCGCTCAAAGTTTAACGGTTATTTCTCTAATAATCCCTCTGTATAAGTTAGCTTAGCGAGCTAATAGCCAAAAAAGTGAGTATGCTAGCAGGTTCGGGATGTGAGGACAAACACGCGTTGAGGTTCTTTTTTTTTAAGGACCAAATGTATATTTTAGTAATTTTTCTGCTTCTTTAGCAATTTGGACGCGTGAGAAGTGAAAGAATTCAATAGAACTCACCTTTTTTTTTTCCTTTTATTACACGAACTAACGTGAGGCACCGCGATGCCTGACAACAAACAGCGGCGGCGTCGCACATCAACCCGGATATTAAAAAATAATAATAATTATTATGTATTAATTAATTATTCAGCACAATACAATTTTAAATACTAATTCGAATATTAATAGTATATACCGTGTTGTTAAATATTTATTATTATTATTATTATTATTTAAGACAACGGAAATACATAATCACGGTGGCACGCTTCAACTTCCGGTTGAAAAAATAAAATAAAAGTCCACATATTTTAGACGTTAAACCACGTGAAGACGCGTGTACACGATATATATGTATATTTGTTAGGGGTGTAACGGTACACAAAATCCACGGTTCGGTACGTACCTCGGTTTTTAAGTCACATTTCGGTACAGTTGGTGGGGAAGAAACGCAAAACATATTTTATTAACGCAGTTTATTAGTGCATTTGTGAACAACAGTTGAAATGTATATAATTTATATATATATAATATTTTCTAATATCGAAAATAAAATGTCTAAAAAAAAATAAAATCAATGGTCTTTTTTATTATTCATTCAATTGCATTATAAATTTAAATTTAATAGTTTACATTTGGGTAATACAGATGTGTATATGAGTGTGTATAATATTTCATTTTCTAAAGATTTGTTACTGTTTTCAAGTTTAATAATAATAATCATTAAAAAAAAGACACTCTGCTCAATAAAATGTACACATACTGATCTCCTACATTACCCATAATGCCCAGAGTGGAGCCACTTCACCTTGTCTCTGGCCTGATAAGGAGATCGATGCGGCGGTGCTTTAGTCTTTTTGGTTCTCAAGATCTAGTTCCTCCTGAAATAGACCAGCATTTCCGTCCCAGTCCTGGGTGGCCAGACGTGTTGTCGTTTGGCGGATTCGTGGTCAGCGCCTGCTCCTGGTGTGGCCTGGTCCCATACCCTGCATGGCCCTGTTGCTTCAGGAGATCTTAGCCTACACCTGAAAATGTATAATGATGTGGACAACGGTTTGTTTTGGTTCCTCTCGCGGTAGGTTTTGAAAGGCTTTCCTCAGTTTTTGACGGCATGTCTGGAGAGCGTCTGTACCGCTGTGAGGACCCGGCTGTGTGGAGAGGGGTCTACGCGAAATACTGGGCTGTGGTGAAGGCGAAGGCTGCTGGGAAGCAGAAGAGTTCAGGCAGACTGCTGGAGTTAGAGAAATGGTAATGCGTCACCAACTCGTCGCGCACACATAAAAAAAAAAACGGATTGTAATATCGAGTGTATGTTGCCGTTCAGGTATCAGGAGGAGCTCCCGGCGGCCATTTTAGCTCGGACAGAGCGTTCCTTGACACACTCTGAACTGGTGAAACTCATGGATTGGAAAACAACCGTAAGCATTGTTAACGTCCGGGGTGACCCGACTCTGAATGGCGAGAACTTTATTTTCCTAAATAAATACCGACGTCTATGCTCAAAGTGACTCACCTGTCTCCGACAGAGAGGGAAGTTCCGTCCCCGCCTCAAGCAGCTGATTGGCTCCAACGACAACGAGGCGGTGCTTCGCTGCACTAAGAAAGCGTTCGCTCTGCTTCCTTGTGTCCCGTCGGCGATCGCAGAACTGAGCACGCTCAAAGGCCTCGGGCCTGCGACAGCGTCAGGCAAGTCCGCAAGGACGGACGAGAAATAATGTTTAAAAGCAGTCAGGAAAATGGCGCAACTGATATATTTGTTCTCTCTCGCTTTCCGTAGCGGTATTAGCAGCGGGAGCTCCCGGAGAAGCCGCTTTCATGGCCGACGAGGCCGTAGAGAGCATCGCCGAGCTGAGACCAGTGCGGTACACGGCTAAGCACTACTCTCTCTTTTTGGAGAAAATCCTGCGCAAAACACACCGACTCAACGAAGGTAACGTCCAGCACTCAAACACAACCTTCCTGCCAGCGGGTTTCCGAAAAGAAGTCATCAAGGGTACCTTCAGAGCCGATTCTGATATTGATTCTTTTCTCGCAGCGGACAGCCAACAGGACTGGACCCCTCATAAGGTTGAGCTGTGTTTATGGGCATGTGCTGTGGCCAATCAGATTCAGCCCTCACTGCTGGAGGCGTTTCCTCTGAGCTACAACACTGAGACCCAAGAGGAAGAGACCGGAGGGGGGCCATCTAAGAGACGCAAGACGAAATAGCGTACAGCGGATTTGAATTTGTTCAACTGTTTTTTTCAAAAAATCTATAAAAACTAGCCTTTCTATCATGAGTAATAAAATCTCTGTCAAAGCGTGCTGTGGTTTAAAAATTAAGATTTGCTTTAAAACAAGAAATCCACGTAAACGTTCTTTACACAAACGAGAAAAGACCTCCGACTGCACTGATATTAGAAGTACTAGTTTAACTAGCTTCCTCACCACCTAGCATAAATATATAATTTTAGGTCCAGGTACGATGTTCAGATTGATTTGATGTACCCTCTTTACAGGGTGGTCTGGCTTGTTAGGTTTGTTTGTTGTAGGTGGTTAATGGGGACGACTTCTAGACTGGTTCTGGATGGTCAGTCTGACCAGGTTGCTTAATTCTTGGATGGTTCCAGCTAGTGATTCATGTTCAAACTGATCAGACTGATTTGTTTTGCTGGGTTTAAAGAAGGTATAAGTTCTTTCAGGCTAGTTCCAGCAGGCCAGATTGGTTGCAGCAGGTCAGGATTGTTCTGGCTGGTTAGATTGGTTTGAACAGGTCTACGTGGGTCAAGATTAATTCCAAAAGGTCTTAGCAGGTTCTACCTGGTCAGATTGCTTTCAACAGATCCTGGCTGGGTCAGACTGGTTCAAACAGGTCTAACTGGTTATACCTGTTCACAATAGATCCAACAGGTTCTACTTGGTCTGTTTAGTTTCAACAGGTCTAAGTGGTTCTACCTGGGCAGATTGGTTCCAACAGGTCCTAGCGGGTCGGATTGGTTTCAACTGGTGGAAGTGGTTCACGCTGGTTCTACCCGGTCAGACTTGTTTCCCACAGGTCTAACTGGTTCTACTTGGTCAGCTTGGTTCCAAGCTGGTTGGATTTGTTCCAGCAGGTCTGGCTGGTTCAAGCTCGTCAGGCTAAAGGAACAATAAGGAGGCAAAAAGGCAAACAAACCTTACCACCAGGTGGCCCAGGCTAAGAGAGTAGCTGAATTAATTATGATCCGATATTTATGGTGAAACAAATATTTAGAGAAAAATCGGAGAAAAATCATCTTTTAATAACGCAAGAACACGTAGCATGCCTTGGCCACATGCAAGGTTGGGGATAAATTTTTGGCCAGATTTCACTATACAAAAGGCCAGTGTGTGTTTTCAGTGTATGTCTGTCATTTCCTCAGCACACATTCAGAGTCACAGCTTGGTTCTTTATTCCTTACGGCTGGAAAATGAAAACAGATACAATGAAAAAAAAAAAAACGGTACAAAGGAAGAAAAAAAAAACCGAACAGAAAAAAAAAAACAATAAAAAAATGCATCGGCTTCAGACATTTAAAAAGTACATCATGAAACTCGTAATGAATTTCATATAACTACATATATATATTTATTTATATATATATATATTTACATCTCTTCATCTTTGATCCCACTGGAATAAAATAGATGTTTTTTTAATTTATATTTTTTTGTTCCAAAGCTTCAGACTGTAATAATTGTAAACTGTGTTGCTTATTGATTTAAATTTTTTTTTTCATTGAAACGATTCATCGTTTCTTGGCACCATTTTGAAGTTTTGTGTTTGGACTACAAATTGGCAATATGGACTACAGGTAAGATGGCGGCACAGAGAGGAGCAGAGTGATGCGCTCATAGCAACATGCATCTTTGTAATCAACAACAACAGCAGTGACCAACAGCATCGGGTTCAAGTTCGAGGTCTGGATCGGAGAAACGACGGCAGTTTGAGATAGACGAAGCGTTCAGTTTTCTGGGACAGTTACGTCCCGGAATTCCACTTAAAAAAAAAAACAGTAAATTGTGACACCTCTGCTAAGGCAAAAGTGCCCGTATAGACCTTTGTTGACTTCCACTTAAAAAAGTGGCTCAAAATGCAAGCTAGACAACTTTGAATCTGCTCGCTAACTAGCCAATGGGCTAGAACCCCTGAGGAGCCCAACATTTTTTCAGAAATGACATTTATTTATGGGAAAAATCAATATAAAAATAATAAACTAGTTCCGGGGTGTCCAATCTTTTCCGCAAAGGGCAGGTGTGGGTGCGGGTTTTTATTCCAACCAAACACCTGATAGTTTGTTGAAAATGAAGATCTGAACAGGTAAAAACTGGTCTGGCTTGGTTGGAATGAAAGCCTGCACCCACATTGGCCATTTGGCGAAAAAGGTTGGACACCCCTGAACGAGAGGAATCTGGTTCCTTTAGGGTTCCTTGGTGTCCAGGTTGTCTCTGGTATCGAAATCCTTTGTCCTAAATTTTCAGTGATATAAACAGAGAAATCTGTTAGGCTTCTAGGTTTTACCACTTTTTAATAAATCTGATTTCAACACCCTCTGGATTCTATTGACATCGACAGCCATGTTCTTCCACCTAGGAAACTTCGTTTTGTCCACTTGTCCTGACTCAGCTGAAATGCAAGTATATAATAGCTGCTAAATTGAGCTCAGGGGTTTGGCTGAGAACAAAATTACCTGGGAAAGGTCAACAAGGGCATGCTAAAAAAGATCCTGGAACGCAGCCCTGATCTTGTCCTTGCTTAGCCTCTTGTATCCTTGTTTCTAAAATGTCCCATTGCAGATTTCAAAACATTTCTCAGCCGAGCAAAAACTGCACAGGGAACTCGACAAGTGGGTGTTAAACCAGTCCTGGAACTCAGGGTCCAACTGGCGGTACTTCACAGCCTCTAGCACATGCCAGAACACACACATACACGCCATTCCTTTAGCAATAAGAAACAGTCTAATATAACAGTCTCATGCGATACTCTCTTTTCTTTTCCTCTCAGGACCAATTAACACGTTTTTTTTAATATACTGGTTTCTTCTCCACTTTCTGAAAATCCTCTTCAAGCTCACCTTCTTGCAGTTAATCATCTTCCTACTTCTCGCTACTTCTTCTAATCTTTTTCGTTTTCATCCTTCTTATGGACCTTTCAAGCTCTCTGATGAAGATTTATGATCCTTTTACATCCTGACTGTCCACACGGCACCCTACAATAAATTCACAGCTACACTGACTACACACTCCAACTCCGGCAATAAGTAGATCAGCACATCAGATAGAAGCCTCGGGTTCGGTGTGTCCCAGGGGTTTTAATAAACAGGAGATCAATTGCAACAAATATTGAGCTCGGCATGTTGGAACTGAGAGCATCTTGGGGTCAGACTTGGCTAGCTGCTCTATGACTAAAGAGGACTTAAGAGTTTCCACAAGACTCCTACAATGAATTACCAAATATGCTTAAATTCCATGCTGGTACTTTCTGACATTAATGGTGGTTTTCTCGGACATCAGTAGGCGTCCTGTCTGAAATCAGTGGTGGGCCTCTCTAGAATTAATGTTGTCCTCCCGGACATCAGTAGTTGTCCTATCTGAAATCAGTGGTGGGCCTCTCTAGAATTAATCTTGGTGCTCTCTGACATCAGTAGGTGCCCTGTCTGAAATCAGTGGTGGGCCTCTCTAGAATTAATCTTGGTACTCCCTGACATCAGTAGGTGCCCTGTCTGAAATCAGTGGTGGGCCTCTCTAGAATTAATCTTGGTGCTCCCTGACATCAGTAGGTGCCCTGTCTGAAATCAGTGGTGGGCCTCTCTAGAATTAATCTTGGTACTCCCTGACATCAGTAGGTGCCCTGTCTGAAATCAGTGGTGGGCCTCTCTAGAATTAATGTTGGTCCTCTCTGACATCAGTAGTTGTCCTGTCTGAAATCAGTGGTGGGCCTCTCTAGAATTAATGTTGGTCCTCCCTGACATCAGTAGGTGCCCTGTCTGAAATCAGTGGTGGGCTTCTCTACAATTAATGATGGTCCTCCCTGACATCAGTGGTGGTCCTCACTAACATTAGTGGTTGTCCGGTTCAATATCAGTAGTGGTCCTTCCCGACAACAGAACTTGTCATGCCTGACATTAGTGGTGCTCCTCTCTAGCATTAATAGTGGTCCTGTCTGACCTCAACAGTTATCTTCGCACACATCAAGACCATTCTCCCTTGACATCAACAGAAGTCCTAGCTGAATGTCAGTGGTGGTCTTGAAATCAATAGTGTCCCTACCAAACATCAATGATGGTCTTCCCTGGCCACAGATCAGTTTGGATGTTTGTGCTCAATGTTGTGTTGCCCAAATTCACCCTCCAGCATTTTGTTCTCACTGGAGACTTCGCCTTACACAGAGAATAATGTATAGGATTTAAGGCATTTTACTGGAACACTTCCAGCTCTACCAATGTTCGTTGCAATCGATCTGTTTTACAGTCCTCGAGGACTTGCCCCGCATGGTGTCTTTGAGGTGCTGCATTGTTTTAAAGCACATCTCGCATCATCATCACACAGCTCAACGCACAGAAGCTGCAAGCACAGAACGATGACTGGAATAAATAGAGGTACAAATAGAAATATACAACTTATGGCACGAAAGGTCACAACAACACACACCTGCAACGTTGTCGTGCCTTTTAAAAGTTCTAACCCACCCACCCCTACCACCACCACCCAAGCATCCCCACCCCACTCCCATCTTATATAATAACCCCACAACAATCCCCGGCCTCCCCCAGCGAAGTTAGGAATGTAAACAAAAATAAAGATATTCCATATTGTTGAATATACAATTTGACATTAGCAGCTTAGCGAATGGTAACTTGGCACTGCAGAGTTGATACTTTGTAGTGTAAGGCCTTCAGAAATCCTCATGTGAATGAGATTTCCTGATATCTGGCAACCATTGAGTGAAAAATGCCCATGTTGGGTCTGTCTCAAACGCTAGCAGTCGTAAGAAAAAACAAAAAAAAAAAAAAAACACCACCACAAGAACACAGAATCTGTTTTTAGCAAGAATTGTGGTTGTAAGAAAGTTTTTCTCCATTTGGACACAAACCATTGTGTGCTACCCATAATGCTCTGTGGATGTGTGTAGGCTACAAGCAGTGCATGAGGTTAGGAAATGTACAATTCGAATGATCGCGTAATAAAACAATGCGCAAAGTGTATAGACATCTAGTTCTGCCAGGCTTCAGCGGAGGGTCTCGATTTAAAAGCTCGAGCTCTGTTTTGCTAATCGACCATGAGCTAGCAGAGTGTACTTTTTTTTCCCTTTCTTTAGGTTGAGGTATTTTTTGGAACGAAACGTTTATTTTTTTTTCTCGACAGTGCCCCCTAGCACGTGGTTTCATTTGAGGGTTTTCGAAAGGCAGAATGTTGTTTGGCCAGACCCTTTCTCACGACTGCAGCTGGCTTGGGTGAAAAATAAATGTAGGGTTTTTTTACTGTTCCTTTAGCCATTGAATGAGAAGACACCTTGATAATGGCTACCATAGCATTCAGCTGACGGTAACCAAGGCAACAGATACCAGGCGACTTACGAAGCGGGAAATCAAGGACTTAACCCTCTGACTTTATAAAGTGTGGAGGATGTTAAAGGGCAAGAAAGGCTGGGCTTTTGATGGAGTGTATGTGTTATTGTGTGTGTGTGTGTGTGTGTGTGTGTGTGTGTGTGTGTGTGTGTAGGATCAGGATCTTTTTCGAAAACTGTATTTCCATCCAGCTTCCCAAAGACACTGAAGAACATACAGTGTAACAGCGATAAAAAATAATAGCGCACCACAGTGAAATCATAAAACTGAAAACCCGCGGAATATCTAATGTTTCAACCAAAAAAACGGAGATGGACGTATTTCGACGGCCGGTGAATAAAACTGAGTCTGTTCATCTCTTCCCCGCCTGGCTTTTTTTACGATGCAATCGAGTGGGAGAGCGTAAATAAAAGTCTGAGGAGTAATACGTTAGGAAAAAATTACAATAATTTCCAATGTTCCTGTTTGTCCACTGTTGGTAAAAAAAAAAAAAAGGGGTTGAGGGGGGGGCTGTAACGAAAAAAAGAGGAGTGAGGCCATTAAGAAATCCAGTTCCTGAAGGTCATGTGTGGCCATCCTCAGCCAGAGTGAGGGAACAGTCGAAAAGGGGATGGTGGTGGGCGTGTCATCAGGGTGGAGGGGGGATCTGGACTTCTAACAGCTCGTAGGCGAAGATGTTCCAGAAGATGGCGAAGAGCAGGAAGGTGACAAAGGAGAAGACTAGAACCCACCATGAGCACTGCTTGTGCAAAGATTCCTCGTAGCTGCGCAGGATAAGCAGGCCCATGCTGATTCCCACCACAGCGCCCGACAGGTGGGCCATGAAGCTCGGCTGCGGCCCAGATGAAGGCAACGGTGGAGAGAAGCGCAGCCACACGGCTCGGCCCACCTCCGAACTCACTGCAGCAAGAGAAAGTCAGATAGTAGGTTTGTTAGCGATCAGTTGCGACGGATTTCGGGTACTTCCCTTGAGAGTTTATACAGTCAGTGAGCAAGTCTCCTTAATGAGATAAGCCATGTTAAGGGTTGTCCCAAAAAAAATCTTCCCCATCAAGGAAGGTTACAGTAGTACCTTCAGCTATATCAACTATGACATGCATTTTTCTTAAATACTAGCATGACCAATCAGCAATGTCATATTAGTTTCCCTTAAATGAACACAAAGAATAAAAAGAGTTTTACCTGTCACATATACATTATAGCATCGTGAAATACTTTCTTTAAATATCCTAACTTGTTGACCTTTCAAATGAATAAGGTAAAAAAAAAATAAAGGTGCTTTATACTTGTCAAAGGGGGCAGTGGTAGGCTAGTGTTTAAAGCATTGGACTTTGGGGAGGGGGGTTGTGGGTTCAAGTCCCGGGCCAAATCAGGCTGGCACTCTTGGTCCCTTGAGCAAGGCCCTTACTGTTCTCCGCAACGGACGGTCCCAAGCCTGGCTGCGAAAGCAGGAGGATCGGCGATGGGTTAACAACCAGAACCTGTAACCAAATTGCTACGGAAGCTGCAAGTAAGCCATCAGTCCTGTCCCATGCGCCTCATTGTGTGGGGGAAATAAAAAAAATTATTGTCAAATGGACTTTACAGCACATTGAAATTCTTTACCCACATATCCCAGTGATGTTAGGAAGGGTCAGCCATGATACAGTGCCTCTGGAGAAGTTTTGGTTAAGGACCTTGCTCAAGGGCCCCAAAACTGGCAGGTTGGCAATACCAGGGCTTGAACTCCCAAACCTTCCCATCAGTAACAGAGCCTGAGCTTCCATGTTCCCAAAAAAACATGAGACCCAATCTTCAGACCACTCTAGGTTCCATAATTTGGCCCTGAACGACAAACCGCTCATGTGAAACTACAAGGACGTGCCCTTAAAGTTTCGGGGGAAAATTCGAAAAGAAAATGTTTGCTGCAAAAAAAAGTGGTGAAACATGGTGGTGGGAGCGTCGGGCCATGGGTTAGCAAAACCAGGAAGTATTAAAGGGAATTCACACAAATGCAACCAGGATGTTGTACTTTTTTTTAACTGAATTTTGAATTAGGACAATATTCAAAGTGGTAACTGTGATCTGTTCTAAACAGAAATGCAGTCTTACCAAGAATAAACTGTAACACAGCACAAAAGAGAGTGGGAGACTGTAGAGCTATTGTTAACGCTAATAATAAGCTAGAGAACGATGCAATTATTCCCATACAATTGCTTTTTAAACATTATAATCTTTCAGTAATCAATACTGATCATTATCATCGTCCTCGTGAGGACACGGCTTAATGAAAGCAATAATAGAAACCTGTGAAAACATACGGATTATGATTGCTTTTTGAGTCCAGGGGGCCTGTGGGGGGAAAAAAACTCGGAAAAAAGGGCCATGTCTTTATTATCTCCACTTGGATCTGCTGAGAGGGTTCCAAAGCTATCTGATCAACCCAAAGCAACGTTTTTAATTTGGACTGGTCCAACACTCTGGGGTCAGTAAAACAAGAGAGGGAAGGGGAAACTCCCTATAGGGTTTATATGCTGGAACATATAGGGGTTAACAAACATCCTGTTCAAGAACATGAAAAGGGGGAGTGTTCTGCGGCTATAATTAGCGCAGCCATGAAAAACGCTGACACAAAAATATCGAGGAAGCAGTCTGAAAGAAGCATTGACAGAATGATGAGTCATGTGACAGAATGATGAGTCATGTGACTTCCATATGTGCAGCTTCACATCTTTTACGGACTTTGGAGGTTTGCCTGCCTGAGAGTCTGGCAGTTAGAGATTCATGAAAGCTTGAGAAGGATATGATCATTTCATGTCATTTTAGCTTTAAAGTTAAGGGCCTTGCTCAGGGGCCCAGCGGTGACAGTCTGGTGTTGGTGGGATTGGAACTCACAACCTTTAGAGACAAAGTCTAACATTTGAACCATTTCCCTGTAGGGGGACGGTAAGGATACTCACTGCAAACCAGCGCGAGGATCATCCGCAGTAACTTGTACGGACACTTCATCCCAGCCCAATTCTGAAACACACACACACACACACACACACACACACACACACACACACACACACACACACACACAATGGAATGTGAGAAAAGTGCGAACCCGACCATGTGTTAGTGTGGTGCTGAGATAAACGCTATTCATGATTCACGATGGAAGAATATAAACACACACACACACACACACACACACACACACACACACACACACACACACACACACACACACACACTTAGACCATATGTAACAAAAGTGACTCACTCTGATACACTCTCCAGCCTTATTTGGCACAATAAACAACACATCCTTAATCACTCGAACACACACACACACACACACACACACACACACACACACACACACACACACACACACACACACAGCTCCAAGTCGAGTTTGTGATGTAGTGTATCTCTGACTCGAGTCTGTGACTCAGTTCATACTCCAGTCTGTGATTCAGCTATGACTCAGCTCTAAGGTATAGTGTAGCTATAACTTGAGTTTGTGATTCAGTTCTGAATCAAGTCTGTGATTCAACTTTTACTCAAATCGGTGATTCAGCTCTGACTCGAGTTTGGGATTCAGCTCTGACTCGAGTTTGTGATTCAGCTCTGACTCGAGTTTGTGATTCAGCTCTGACTCGAGTCTGTGATTCAGCTCTGACTCAAGTTTGTGATTCAGCTTTGACTCAAATCTGTGATTCAGCTCTGACTCAAGTTTGTGACTCAGCTCTGACTCAAGTCTGTGATTCATAACAAAAACAACAAAGACGACAGAATGACAGGAGCGAACACTTCCCTTTATGGCGTGAACCAGGGGTTTTGTGTGTGTGTGTGTGTGTGTGTGTGTGTGTGTGTGTGTGTGTGTGTGTGTGTGTGTGTGTGTGAGTCTTTTTGGTCTCCAGGGAAACGGACTGAAAGCATACAAATGCACTAGTTCTCCTTCCTTTTCTCTCTTACTCTCTCTCTCTCTCTCTCTCTCTCTCTCTCTCTCTCTCTCTCTCTCATTCATTCGGCAATGCGTGGCGCAATCGTTACGGCGGCTGGGCTCGGTTACCATGACGACGTTGGCGAGATGGGCAGAGCAGAGTGCATAGACTCCTCCAGAACCACCGACCACCGGAGCTCTCATATCAGTGATAGAGACTGTGAGAGACCCTGCAAAGAGAGAGTGAGAGAGAGAGAGAGAGAGAGAGAGAGAGAGAGAGAGAGAGAGGGAGAGAGAGAGAGAGAGAGAGAGAGAGAGAGAGAGAGAGAGAGAGAGAGAGACAGACAGACAGACAGACAGACAGACAGACAGACAGAGGGAGGGAGAATAGAAAATTGAGAAAGAGAAAGAGTGACAAAAAGAAAGAAGGAGTGAGGGAGTGGGAAAGACAGGGAGTGGCTGGCAGAGAAAAATGTGTGTTTGTGTGTACGTGTTTGTGTGTGTATGTGTTTGTGTGTATATGTGTTTGTGTGTGTATGTACGAGACGTCAGCAGCTGAAGTGTTTCGCCCTCCATCCCATAATTCGCCCGGCCCACCAAAGCTGATGGAGCGTTACCGTGGCAACAAATACCTCCATTATCGAACGGCGAGCGTCGCCTTCGTCGTGTGTTTACGCAGTTTTGAAGCACGACCGGAGATCTCACGAAACGTCAACAAGCTGAAGAGCGCACACACAGGAAAAACACAAACACACACACACATATACACACACACACACACATCTAATCCATCCTCATCGAATGTGCTTCAAGATATCAGCACATCCCGTTGAGATTTTTACTTCCTGGTCCAAGCGTCTCGTCCTCCCATGTGTCCTCCTCCATGTCTTCCACCTATTCACGTCTAGACAGCCGGCTGATGCGTAAATATTGGCACCCAAGCTGATATTTGTGCGAGAACGGTAAATACGCTCTAAGCATAATATGTAATCAGCTAGGATAATTAGCTATTGACCTAGCATACACTGCGTGTGTGTGTGAGAGCGACAAAACGTCTATAAGGGCCATGTTTCGGGCTACAGATGCAAGGCTCAGCACTCGCACTCTCTCCATCCGTCCGTCTTTTTGTCGTTCCTCGTTGCGAGTGTCTTCGGCGTCTCCTTTGTGTAGCGTTGGAATGTGGGCTTGTTGAGCACAAAATGACCTTGTGTGAGCCTCAATTATGGATTCGCCAGTCTTTTAGTTTTCAACACACACTGCAGCAGCACGGGCCAGCATTTGTGTGTGTGTGTGTGTGTGTGTGTGTGTGTGTGTGTGTGTGTGTGTGTGTGTGTGTGTGTGTGTGTGTGCTGGGAGGCAGCAAATGTTATTGACTGTCTCGGTGATCTATGGGCATAAATATGATGCTGAGCCAACACTCTTTCTTTCTTATTCTCTCTCTCTCTCTCTCACACACACACACACACACACACACACACACACACACACACCCACACACACACACTCACCTGCCACCACTCCGGCCATATAGAGAAGGCTGATTCTCAGAATCCCGTGCACCATCTCCAGAGGAACGCCAATCATCAACTGGAGTAGGGCGTTAAAGCCCAGCTGTTCTAACCTGCACCACACACACACACACACACACACACACACACACACACACACACACACATACATGAATTCAGGGTAAAAATCATGTACATGTACAAATCCGAGTATAACTCATTAGCCGGCCGTCCTGCTGAGTGAGTGTGGCGATGTGCTGAAGCCTCCATTTGACCAAATCAGCGAAACCGGCCTCAATCCTGATTCTCCTGGACACTTTAAACCAACATAAGCACTGGCTCAGCACGCCAGAGGTTCATCGTCTACCAGGAGGGGACGCTTGGTCATGCATCAGCACAATACTGGGGGAAAAATATTTATTTATTTCCAAATAATTCTCATTGCTGGTCATGGAATCATTGGATCAAGATCTTTTTGTCTTCCAGAAAAAACAAAATCCTCTGGGGGTCTGGGAAGGTAGACAACACCCAGCTCCTCATATTGTATGATATTGTGGCTCATCAGGAAGCTTCACATTCTTCTCTGGTCTCCTCCAGGTTTTCTGGAGGTGCTACAGCACTCAATATCATTTACATTTACATTCATGGCATTCTGTAGACACCTTTATCCAGAGCGACTTACAACTGTGTAATTGTTTGAGGGCACCGGACCAGAATCTGGAATCTCTGCGCTGGACTGGTTTCCCATCCAGGGGATTTTCTAGGCTCTGCGCTGGACTGGCTTCCCATCAAGGGGATTCCCTAGGCTCTGCGCTGGACTGGTGTCCCATCCAGGGGGTTCCCTAGACTTTGCAACAACCGTGGACCCGACCAGCATTTACAGAAGATGAACACATAGAAGGAATTTAAGTATTCCTTTACATCTAATAAAAAAGTAGTAGCTGGTAAGATGGGTTCCTATCCCACCACCAAGCTGGGCCCCTGAGCAAGTCCCTTAACCCTCAATTCATCAACTGTATAACTAAGATACATGTAAGTCACTCTGGATAAGGGTATCTGCCCTAGTGGGCTTCCTAGGGCTGTTTCCTAGACTTTGCGCTGGACTGGCTTCCCGTCCAGGGGGTCCCCAAGGCTCACGATAAGTCATGGCACTGACCAGCATTTACAGAAAAGGAACGACTTGAAGGAATTCCTTTAATTTAATTTATTCCCTGTTCCTAACACTACCTTAATCAGTTAGTATCTTTATTGTTTACCACAGATATATTGAGTAGAATGTTACATCATCAACACACCAGTGATCATATGGACCTATGGAAAGCTGATATGGAAGGATATGTTTTGCTTGATGAAATGCTGAGCACAGAAAAAAACAAAGCAGAAAGCTCCCAAAAAAAGATCCACATCTTCAAGGAAACTCTGTTTCCCATCAGACATCATGCTCTGCAAATATGGCCGCCCCAGATTCAGACTTCCAGGATACACTCGCACGTTCACGATCACCCTCGTACCTTATCACGCCTGTTTCCTTTGGCTTTAATGCGAAGTATATATGCTTTTGTCCTGAAGAATCGTATCTCCTTATCTTCTGGGACTTAGAATTCCTTAAAGCATAGACCCTTTTTCAATCATTTTAACGAATCGGTTCCTGGATTTTCTGGAGTTCCTGTTTCTCTCTTTTTTCCCACCTCATTTCAGATGTGACTGTTACCACTACGACCAGTGTCTTTTGTGCTCGAGCTCAGTAGCAGTTTGTGCTTTCTAACACTCTCAGGAAGGTGCGAGGCCGCCGGCGAACCTGACTGTGACGACGCCCTCACAGCCTGACAGCTCTGTTAGCATACGCATATTTCCGAAGTGTCTCTGGCTGTGTGTGCGTTTCTCAGCAGTTGCCTGTTAATACCTGGTTATATATAACGCGCGACCGTGTTACACCTGAGGCACTATTTAGGACAGTGTTTCTCCTCCGCTTATCTTCTAAAGGCATCTTCTTTGTTAAAATCAATCATAGTTCAGCTCAGCAAGAGTCGTATCCCAAGACAAAGAAATTCCGTGGCAGGTTTTTCCATTTGACCCTGCAAAAAAAAATCGCTGCAGCTCCATGAAGATCTGCTATTCAATGGGTTGGAAGATCTCCTGCTCTAGATAGCCTCCTCACCTCCATCAGTACATGGCTTTACTAACACCCTTGTGGCTGAATGAGATCCCACAGAAATCTCTACCAAATCTGGTGGACCACCTATAACAATAACAGTAGAGTTTGGGTCAAATACATGAATCCTGAACGCCATGGCTACCATTCCATACACCATGCAATTCTGTCTGGATGGAAGCGTATGTCCCAAGCGTTATTTAGAGAGCTTATGGTCGTCTGGAGTCTATCATGGAACGACCTGCCCAGTCGCCACACCTAAATCCTACTGAGCTGCTCTGGGATGAACTGGATCTCTGCCACTAGTTTTTTAAGAAACAAACTGTCTGGATACCAAAAATACCATCTCTCAACAACCATCAAAGAACAGACTAGGAGTTTCTACACTTTTCACAGTTCCATCATTGTGGATTTTACTGTTTCTTGATGGAGAACAGAAATTTGTGTAGTTTCAGGCAGTTCTTATGGAGCCCTCTTTAGCAGCACGGAGTGGATTCCAGTTGATGAGGATTCCACCAGGGCGTCAGGATGGAACACTGTGAGATCTCAGTGCAGGAAAGCCGAGTTGATATCCGGTATGGGATGGTAAGATTCAACAATTTGCATCGGTGCAACGACATGAAAGTCTTGAGCGTGTTCTCATGGCACCACTGCTTTTACGTGACCATGACGTATCATATGTATCGTAATGTAATGTAGCATATTTGGCACCAGATCATGTGGTGTTATTTGTGCTGATACCAAACCGCGAGTAAACAAGCACAAAACAGCAGTTACATCAAACAGATTGATCATATCTGAGTGTGGCATCACAGCAAAGTCACAAGTCCTCCTTTTTCCGAGGCCTCCTGCTGTTTCGCGGAAACGGTTCTGCAGACGTCGAAGGCGATGATGCCGCCTCTCTTTCGCCTTTCGCACCCACATCTCTCGCATATGTACGAGCAGAACGCTTGCAGTACTCGCTTTCGTTTCGTATGTGACTCCGGCCTCAGAACGGCGTCGGTCCCGGAGGCATTGCCTTGGGAGAGCCGGGAGCTCGGCTCGCTTGTTTGTTGCTAACAGATGCTGGGTTTCCTTCAGTTCAGCTTCTAGGGAAAGCCCTTTTTCTTCAGGAAACCATTCCAAAACTTTGTGAATCATACCTCGTGTCCTGCGTGGTTTGGCAGGAGGTGTTGGAAGCATATCAAACCCTAAAGCTTTCGTTTTTGTTCTTTTGACTCGAACCGGATTTTTGACGGTTTCTCCCATTTAGGTTTCCAACCACCCGACAGTGTTAAGCAGCCTGACAGGTTTGGAGAGCTATCGCATAGCGAATCGTTTCGAAAAGGCATCGTTTAACAGCCGAGGTCATTTCCAGACAGTCCTTTAAGTGGTAGCACGGTTTCATCCGCTTAAAAAAAAGCATTTAGTGCCTCTGAAAAAAGCTTTTTTTTGTTAGCATTTCATTTTGAAGCAATTGCTACTAGGGTTGTAAAATTCTGGGGATTTTCAAGACTGGAATTTTGCTTTGCGAAAATATGGAAATTAACGGGGATAAACTTTGCGTTTACAAAATCGCTGGTTAGCCTACAACAGTCGTTGCGATCTCGGTTAAAACAACCAGATTGAATGGATTTCCAGTCGAATTTTCACACTGCACATTTATCAATTTACTGCAGGGAAACAAGAATATCGAAGCCACAGCATTTGATTCTTGAGATTTCATTCGTTCAAGTAAATTTTGATATTACTTCGGTAAGTATATTTTTTCTATAGTATTAAAGTTGAACTAACAAATACTGTGTTTATACAGTCGCCAGCTAGTAAATCGGATATGCTAAATGTAAGCTAGAACCATTTCATTGACAATTGACGAAGCTAGCTAGCTCAAGCTAGCTCAAGGTGTGTAAAGTACACAACTAAAAAAAATTGCGAAACAAACAGTATTATTGTGAAATTAATTTGCATCGATGGAAGCTTTGTTTGTATATGATACAGTTTAAATAAATCTTCCCAAATTTAAATTAATTCTTATAACGTAATAAATTCACATACATTCCTGGTTACTTTCTGTCTTGGAATATTTCCAAAATTTTCCAGATTAAGTTCCTCTGTTCATTTGTCTCTTTGATATTTGACCTCACCACATTTCACAATTAGCACGTGTGAAATCCCAAGATAGATGTTGTTTCCTCGTCCATCTTTCCATGTGATGCAATTAATGCAATTAATCTTGCAAATCATCAACGACGTGCCCGATGTGTGTACGATGTGTTGCACAAACCAATTAGCAGCCATTATGTTTGGACCTCATGTCTTTAGCATACAGTATTCCATGTGGATTTACAAGGTCTCCAGCTAAATTTGCCATTCAACTTTGTAATTCTAGTTATTCGTTGAGAAGTACATTTGACCAGGAAATCACCAAACTGGCATATAAAGCCATCTGGGTTCGCTAGGAATTAGAAATGGGGACTGGAGAAAGGGGACTTGGAACTTCAAAATGGGAAAAAATGGACTATGGACTTGGAAAAGAGGCCTGGGAAATAAGAAATGGGGACTGGATAAAGGGAATTCAG
>JBCEWE010000394.1:622491-627491 GCA_039877035.1 Silurus lanzhouensis
AGCCCCTGGACAGATATTCATGTTCTCAGTATACCGTTACATCTTGAAGTCAATACTTGAAATTTGAGACAGCATACTTTTAGAGGATTTGGAGCCATGTCCACTAGGGGTCACTAGAGTGACAGTGTCTTTCAGTTTTTGTTTGAGATTCATTAAGAGTTCATTTAGTAAGTGTGGAAGGAGTCTCCGTTTCCAGAAGATAGCTGGCTGTAGCAAAAAGATGTTCCACTAGATTTCGTGGAGATTCGTTCCTCCACAAGAATGGTGTAATTAAAGTCAGGTCCCGATGTCGGTGAGGAGGTGAGGAGGACTGAGGTCCAGTCAGGGTGAAAAATTAATCCCAAAGGTTTTCAATAAGATTTAAAACTCTAAAGCAAAAGATCTTCTACATCTTAAAAACCATGGAAAGAAGATCTTCGTGGAGCCGGATGAGGCTGTGCACAAATGTCACGCTCGAAGTTTGGGTCTCCTAGTTCAAGTGAAGGAAGAATTTCATGCTACAATTGTGTGCCTTCAACTTTTATGCTAACAGTTTGGCTAAGAACCACATACAGTTGGAGATATCAGGGGTCCCAATGCTTTTTTGTCCACGTAGTGTAAAACCAACGGATTGGGAAAAAAACTTTCACACTTTATTTTCTCCTTTTTAAATGATCAGCCAAAGACTAGAGTTATGTGGAAAATCTTGGGGAAAAAGGCCAAATTTATGTATATGATAGATTTTTTAAATTGTTTTTAAAAATCTGTGAGGTAAAATAGAAGGAAAATCCAAAATGGCCGCCCCCGAAAGTACCAGGGCGCTACAGCGTTCAGTTTGTTTATAGGTTACAGTAAGTCACACTCTGTCCTAAATTGGATCAGCAGTGTGTGTGTGTGTGTGTGTGTGTGTGTGTGTGTGTGTGTGTGTGTGTGTCTGTGTGTGTACACGCACGCATGTGTGTGTTAGCCTTGTGGCACTACCAATCTGAACTAGCAAGCTTTAAATTATGCTAATGAAACACATTTCTGAGGAAAAAATAATAATTTTTCGTACAATTTCTCCACAGAGATGAACCTCGATAGTTTCCTTAGTAAAAACAAAAGGATTCCACTTAGAAAAAAAAATAAAAATAGAGGGAAAAAAGTAAAACGTTGGCAAAAAAAAAAAACGAGCACGCGTCATTACACACTAGCAAGAAAACCCGGCCATGGTGTATTACGCTCGTTCGGTTCCCAATCTTGTGAGCTTATGCCAGCAATACTCGGCCTTGTTTGTGTTTGTGTGTGTGTGTGTGTGTGTGTGTGTGTGTGTGTGTGTGTGTGTTTAACAGCCAGAAATAGCCTGAGCTCAGCACTCCTCTCTGTAAGAGAAAACTCATCAACTCAATGAAGCAGCAGTTGCCAAAACACACACACACACACACACACACACACACACACACACACACACACACACACACACACACACACACTTCCAAATGTACCATGACATCGCAGGCAAAATTACCAGCCTTTGCTTCAATCACACATACACACAAACGCATATGGCATGCACCCACACTCTCAGCAACAGCCTGCTCTAGTTCCTCACACACACACACACACACACACACACACACACACACACACACACACACACAACACAACACACACATTTCCTCGTAAGATCTTTCGCCTCAGGAGCGGGTGAATAAATCTCGCTCTCCTCCGAAGGACTGGCGTGTCAAGCTGTCCGTCAATCAACACGTTCTTTGAAGATAAAGACATATACACACACACACACACACACACACACACACACACACACACACACACACACACACATTTCCCAGAATTCCATTCACCCGTATAAACGTGTAAAACGCATGCTAGCCGCAACTAGCCGTCGCGTAGACCGCAAAAGATCCCGATCCTGTTGAAAGCCAAACATGACCTTGCCGTGACCTCGCCGAGCATGAAAGCCCCCAACAAGGGATCCCCCCCTGCTTACACAGGGGTCTCTAAAAGTGTTGGCACCCTTCGGACTTACAACTTCATTTATTTCTTGATTTATTCGTTACGTGTGGCGAGAGTTCTGGATGGCGCCGTGTATCAGGCTTCGGAAAGAAGAAAATAAAAAAAAGGAAAAAGGAAACAAAGAAAATTTAAACATACCACTTATACAGAGGAATTCCAAAAGTATCGGCACCCTTCGGATCATTATTCTTTTATTTGTATTATTTTTAATTTTTTTAATTAGTGGGTGCCAATAATTCTGGGCAGTGCCACACTGTTTTTTTGTTTGTTTGTTTGTTTGGTTGGTTTTTCTTCAGATATACAGCTTATACGAGACCTTTCAAAAATATTGGCACCCTTCGGATCATTTTTTACATTTGTATTTATTGATTTATTTTTTGCGGGTGCCAATAATTCTGTGCGGTGCCACACTTTTTTTTTTTCTTTTTTTTTCCTTTTTTTTTCAGATATACAGCATATACAGGAACCTCCCAGAAGTATTGGCAGCCTTTCGGATCATTTTGAAATCGGTGATTTTGTAGTAGGAAAAAAACAATGTTCTTGCAATTTTCCTTCACTTGAACAAGACAAAGACGCTTTCCACGGGGTTAGAAGATGCCGAAGATCCATAAAATTTTGTGGAACATCTTCTCAGAGGAACACAAATGGGGTCTGAACGTGGAATGGGATGTGTAAAAGAAATCCGGGTGTCCATTTACTTTTGCCATAGAGAATTATATTATCCTTTTTCTTTTTTTTATGTGGATCTTTGGCTTGCTCGTGTTCCTGCTTTTTTTTTTTTTCGTTTTTTTCGTTCTTTTATTTAATTGCTTTCCTTCCTTCCTTTGTTTTAACCCAAAGTTTAGCCCAATTCCATGATGCCTAAGGAGCTTCAAACATTCGAAATTCCATCTTCACATTAAGGGCCTTGGTCAAGGGCCCCACAGCGGCACCTTGGCGATACCCGGGCTTGAACCCTCGACCTTACGACTTTTTTTTGGTCCTTTCCCCCTGATTTCCCCTCGACGTCGCCCGTTTTATATCGTTCGACCGTCCGGCACCATTCAAAAAATGACAAGATAATGGGAGATCTGGTGAGCCAATGAGGTCAAAATGAATCGAGTTTTTTGAATGTTATTTAGTATATTTTTTTTTTTTACGCGTTACATCATCTTAGACAATATCTGGACATTTTAGGGGTATTAATATGGAAGCGCCAGATCGAGACTCGTTCCAGCATCGCCATATGTCGAACGTTCGCTCTTTTGTTCTGACTCGCTGCGATCGTTTCAAGATGAAGAAGAATAAAAGATATTGACGATGTAACGTTCCGCGACCGGAAAAAAACCCCGCCGACTTCCGGTTTTCCGGTCGCGCTAATTGCCACAACCTCGACGCCGCGCAATGATGGGTCACTCGGGATTTGAAGGTTCAAAGGTCATGACCTGATAGCGTATACAGGGAAGAAAAGATCGGTATGGTTACGTCGAAGGCTGGTGCGCTCGCTTCCCCGAGGCCATGCTGCAGTGATCAGAAGTGTGTGTGAGGGGTGTGTACCTACACGTGTGTGTGTGTGTGTGTGTGTCGATGCATAGTAACACCACTACCCTCAGCCTGATGTGACACCGTGTCCTGCTTTCACATCAGCACCAAACTGGGTCGGGTCACAGCAGGTTTTTTTTTTTTTTTTACGGACCTAGAATGCATGCTGCATTTGTCTCAATGTCTCACACACACACACACACACCTATTTTTTTTCCTTTGCATTTCTTCACACGCCTTACGCACCGTTCCGTCCAGACCTTTGCATGCACATGCACGGGGGAAAGGAGACGGTCGCCATGGCAACCGTGCCGTGGCTTTGCTTACCTGCTCCTGAATGAGCTGAAACAGTGAGCTCCTATCCATATACCGGGCCCTGCTTCACCAACCGCCGCAACGAGATACACACTCACACACACATGCTCACGCTCCTGCACCCGCCTGGGCGCCCCGTACACACACACACACACACCCCTAGTTCCTGTTCGAATGCACGGAGGCTGTGGAGGACGAGGCTAAGGGTCTTCCTCCGGGAATGTGTACGGTGTAGAGGGGGGGGGATAATAATCCAGGGCAGATCCGTCTCTTTCTGTCTGTCTGACTCTGCAGATGCACTTGCCTTCCTTCGGCTCCCTCTTGGCAGAATGCAGCCCTTGCACTCTCTCTCTCTCTCTCTCTCTCTCTCTCTCTCTTTCTCAATCCTTCTCCTTTCCCTTCTTCCTTTCCCCCTCGTCTTGCCGTACGCGCCTCCTTCTACCTATATGTAAATCTCTCTCTGTCACTCCCTCTCTCTGTCCTTCTTTCAAGCAGCACAGCCTGAATGCTAATAAGGGAAGGGGAGGGGAGGTGGACTCCACCAGCCAATCGGAAGCCGGCGGGGGCGTGCCTTAAAGGCTGCAGCTTTTCGCACACACACACTTCGGCACGTCCAGTTCTCGGCCTTTTACAAACCTAGAGGTACCCTAAAGTACACCCACACTGTACGACCCCGTCTGCTGCTGAGACATCATCCAGATGTTCCTCTAGATTTTGTGCGACATTTTTTTAAAAAGGTGAGAAGGTCAGGAGGCCTGGGGTGCAGTCAGCGTGAAAAACTCCTACCAATAGGGTTTATAGCAGGAGATCCTCTAAATCGTCTAAGCACCATGGAAGGAATATCTTCATGAAGCTGGATTTGTGTACAGGCTGCAAGTCTCGCACGTTACTAGAGGTGGGATGTGGATTGCAGGAGACCGGACAGGATTCACACTTTTACTCTGCTGTACCACCGTTCGTTTGTTTCCTGGTTTCCAAAAATTGAAATTGCTCTGTGTGTCGCCAATCGAAGGTTCCCGGGATTTAACTTTCACCGGTTTTAGAGATCTGGTTGATCGTTGGTGGACCTGGTGCCGATCGCGTCTGGGTGGAAAAGGCAGGTGTCCCAGTACATTTGGGCATAAAGTGTGTTGGATATGCAATAAATATAAAATACATAATATAATATA
>JBCEWE010000394.1:632491-719991 GCA_039877035.1 Silurus lanzhouensis
GCGGACTCGCGGGCGAAGGGCTTGTGTTAGTTGCGTGGACGCGTTCGCCGATTATGCAGCGAGGACGCCGGCCTGCGCGAGCCGAACCCGCCCGGTCCGGCCCGCCGACGATCGGGCTTTCCGGCGATCGCGGTACCGCGAGGCCCGGTCTCGCGGCTTCGGGTGGATTCGGGCCGAACGCGGCGAAAAGCGCGGCGGCGCGCGGCGGTCCGACTCGGTTTTCCGCGGAAAAAAGTTGTTCCCGCGCGCCCCGCGGACGGAACCCTCGCGGCGCCGCGACGCTCGAAGCCCCCGCTACCGGATCGCACGGCCGCGGGGGGTCGCGCCGGGGCGGGCCGCGCGGATTCGGCGCGAGTTCGGCCGGCAAGAAACACAAACTCGGAGCGCGCGGTTCCCACGGAGGCGCGCTCGCTCTGCTTGCTGGCCGCCTGTGTTCTCAATCACGTCCGCGCCGAGGCTTCTTTAGACCTTCCTACCGCGAGCCTAACACACACGCGCGCACGTACACACACGCAGACACACGCGCGGCTACACGTCTCCAGGACTTTAATAACGGGACGTTCACAGCGTTAATTATTATTGCGATTATTAATTAGAATTAGTGTTCATTCATTATAATTCGACTTCTGTAAGAGTAGTCGGGGTTTTTTTTTTTTTTGAGTTGTAAGAGCGGTTTTTTTTTTTTAATTCCATCTTTTTTTGTTGTTGTTGTTGTTGTTGTTGTTGTGCATGCCTTTGAGACTCGTGAAGGCCATGACGGAAACGGCGGCGACACCGGCGAAAGCCAGGAAGGCGAAAGCGGTGAAAAAGGCGACGTCGCACCCGAAGTACTCGGACATGATCGAGGCGGCGGTGCTCGCGGATAAAAGTCGCGGCGGCGCCTCGCGGCAGTCCATCCAGAAGTATGTGAAGAGCCACTACAAAGTGGGAGACGCGGCCGACGTGCAGATCAAACTGGCACTCAAGCGGCTCGTCGCCACGGGGTTCCTGCGCCACACCAAGGGCATCGGAGCCTCGGGCTCGTTTAAGCTCGCCAAAGCCGAGGAACCTGCAAAGCAGCAGGCGCAGAAGAAGAAACCTGCGGCGGCACCAAGGAAGAAACCCAGCGCCGCTGTGAAAGCCAAGAAACCCGCTGCTGCCTCCAAGCCTAAGAAAGCGCCCAAACCTAAAAGGGTGGTTGCCAAATCTCCAGGCAAGGCGAAGAAGACCAGAGCAGCAGCAGCAGCCGCAGCCGCCAGCAAGCCGAAAAGAAAGACTGCACCGGAGAAGAAGAAGAAGAAGAAGACCACCAAGTCTCCAGTGAAGGTCAAGAAGGCGGTGAAGAAACCGAAAACGGCCACCAAGCCCAAGAAGGTGAAGACCGCAGCCAGGAAGACCAAAGGCAAGAGTCCGAGCAAGAGAGCGGCCAAGAAGAAGTGATGTGGGATGGAGAAAAGTTCTCCCCATGACAAGGACTTACACACTCACACACACACACACACACATGTGTAAATAAACTGTTTTAGACATTTTTGAGGCTTTTTCTTTCTTTATTTTATGATGATGATCATCACCGGTTATTAGTCTGTTGTACAAGGTCTGTTTTTTTTTTACACTTCCTGCAGTCACATTATTGCACTATTCGAGTTAAAAGTTGCACTCAAATACAAAAACCGGGAACATCTGGAGCGGTCAGCGCGTATACAGATGTTTTTGTTTTCTTGACGCTGGAGCACCAGATGATGATGATGAAGGAGGAGGTCACGTTCATGTTAGTTAAACCATATTAGAAATGTAGAATTGAGGTGTAATAACCTGCTCGGACACGTTTATACTGTACAACGAATAAAAATCTTTTTCTTTTTAAAACCCGCGCATGCGCGTAGGTGTGTGTGTGTGTGTGTTTAATTCTTTAATTCAATCAATCTTTCATTTTTTTTCAGTCGGTTTTATTTTCTTTGTCCTACCAGGGAAGAGCAATTTCAACCGGGTTTTTGTTGTTATTGTCGTCTGTTGGGCGCGTTGCCATGACGACGCCCACACCATGACCCCCCCCCCCCCATATAACTCGCCATCACTGTCACGTGATGCTTTCCCAGAATATATTTATTACGTTTGAATCCATACATGCTCAGATCATCATCATCATCATCATCATGATCATGACCGTGTCTTCTCTTCTGATCATTTGTTCATGCACAGGATCAAGAACGTGTCCCAGACTCGGAGTGGAGGGAAAAAAAAGAAACGTTTATTACAAAATATCTCTGTTGAACACCTGATGCATCCCAATTAAAAAGCTCGGGGACATAAAGGGAATAAACCAGTCAGGAGTGTGTGTGTGTGTGTGTGTGTGTGTGTGTGTGTGTGTGTGTGTGTGTGTGAATTCCAGCATATCTGATAAAAAAAAAAAAAAAAAACACTATGGAAACGCATAATTAGCAGGGATGCAGAATGTATCTAAAGGGACCTGAGGAGTGGGCGGAGTCTCGTTAAAAAATAGTGTGTGTGTAATAATACAGCAACCACCTGCTTCCTATCAATAAAGGCTGAACAAATGTCTCACACGTACATGTGCGCACACACACGCTGATGCAGACGTGATTGTGAGAGACTAAGTGTGTGTGTGTGTGTGTGTGTGTGTGTGTGTGTGCGCTCGCCTCAGCATGAGGTCCAAAGGTCAAAAACTCAGAGGCAAACAGGACAAACCTCTGAGTCCACTGATGGGAGAATGTTACTGAAGTGTGTGTGTGTGTGTGTGTGTGTGTGTGTGTGTGGTGTGTTATTTGTGTCTGCTGAAAGCTCTGTAGAAGGCGAATCCCAGCAGGCCGGCTCCCATCGCCCCGAGCGTCACGCGCAGCCAAAACGTCGTGCCGTTCAGGTCCGAACCGTTCAGGTGCCTACGAACAGGAAGTGATGTCACAGAACAATTACATAAAGTCAATTGTTTTTTTTTTTTAATAAATTGAATAACTCGACAGGAATTCTTAGAATAAATTATAAATAATAGCTATAACGCCATACAGCCTGTAAAAACAAACAGCACGTGGTATCTGTGATTCGCCACTAGGGGCCGCTCTCGTAACGACTACAGAAGCCGAAAAAACTACCGGTATGGATTTTCGCTAAACGGATGGGTGTAGTCTAGGTGTACTCCGGGTGTAGTCTAGGTGTGAACACGTGTGTGTGTGTGTGTGTGTGTGTGTGAGTGAGTGGACGTACGGGTACATGGCGGCCCAGACGAGCTTGCTGTAGATGTTCGTGTTGGCGTGCGTGTTGATCGTGGAGAAGCGGAGCGGCGCAGGAAGTCTGTGTTTGTAGCAGAACTCGGCCGGACTCATCCCGTGATGCTGCTTCACCTCAAGAAGGTCGGCTTTGGAGCCCAGCACCACGCAGGGCACGCCGCTCGCCATGTAGTGCTGCTGCTCGCACGCGAAAAGTGCAAGCGCTGTCAAATTGCAGTGCGAGAGAAAGAAAACACGTGTGCGCGTGCACGTACCTTGTAAATACTAGCGCAGTAGTTGAACGAGTCGGGATCGCTGACGTCGTACATCAGGCACGCCACGTCGCACGCCGCGTCCGCCGCTTTCAGAAACTCCGCTTCCACGTCCACTTCTTCCAGCTACGGGAAAACGGGAAAAAGAGGAAAAGTCAGGAAACAGAAAGCGCACAGAAAAAAAAAAAAACGGGGGTGGAGCTTAATCACTTACGATGAGGTACTTCTCCTGGTTGGAGACTGAGACGGTGTTGATGGTGTGGAGAGAGAAGGCGCCGGGGTGCCGCTCGTCACCCTGAAACGCAGGTTTGTTTTTTTTCACGTTTAGAATTCACGTGCACGTCGTCGTTATGAGACGCTTTTTTTATTTTTATCCCCCCACTGACCTCCAGGCGGCGCCCAAGAAAGGCTTTGAGGAAGGCGGTCTTTCCCGTTCCGCGCGGTCCGATCACCTTGCAGAGAAACACCGAGCGCTGCGTCTGACGCTTCTCCAGATCAGACGTCTTGTCTCTGGTTACTGACAAACGCACAAAAAGAGACATTACTCGGACGGCAAAAGTATTGGGACAACCTGTGTGTGTGTGTGTGTGTGTGTGTGTGTGTGTGTGTGTGTGTGTGTGTGTGTGTGTGTGTGTGTGTGTGTGTGTACCAGTAATGGCTGACGTCTGAGAGTCCTGCTCCATCAGAATGGGGTATCCCAGGTACCCTAAATGTTCGAGACACCTGTGGACGCCCAGGTACGCCGACAACCTGCCGAGAAAAAAAAAAAAAACAGACGTCGGGAATGAGAACGCACTCGAGGAAGAAACGTCTAGACGGTGTGTTGTGTGTGTGTGTGTGTGTGTGTGTGTGTGTATGTGGGGGGGGTTTCGCTCACGTCCACTGGCAGAGGTAGCCGTGTAGGGAGATGTAGTTGTCCTCGGTGGTGGGGACGCTGCTGTACACCGACTCGGACCAGGGCGTGTAGGGGAACACGGAGAACAGGTTCTTCAGCTCTGCGGGCGAAAGAGCCGAGTCCTTATCCTGCTCCAGGAACATATCTAGTTTACTGAAACGCTCACACACACACACACACAGAAGGCGAGAGCAAAATAAACACACGTCACCTCGTCGTACTTTTCAAAGAGCCTCTGGAGGAACTGATAGCCGAGGTGGTTCAGCTCCGTCGTGCAGCCGACAGGAACCCGCAGTCTGAAGACACAAACCGCAACTCGGTCAAAAAAAAAAAAAAAAAAAAAAAAAAAGACAGACAGAGGGAAAACAAAGGGAAAAAAAGAACCGGTTCTGAAACGCGTGAGCTGCTACAGAAGGAACTCACGCGGGATAGAGGTAGTCGTCTGTCAGCTCCAGCGTGTCGTCGTAGCCGAACTTGCGCAAGATGGTCCACGTGGTCTCGTGGCGTCCCCTCTGGATGAACAGCGTGTTGAGGAACAGGAAACCTGGCAACACACACACACACACACACACACACACACACACACACACACACACACACACACACACACACACGGGCACGATAAGGGCAAGACGTCACACTCGAGATTCAGACATGGACGCTGGATTGGATTCGACCGAATCGGATTAGCCTAGATTACCTTTGATTAGATTGCATTGGACTGGATTGGATTAGATTAGACTGATGTGTATTACACTATATTAGATTAGACCAGATTAGATTAGACTGTATAAAATGTCTGAGAAAAAATTACTTGTGTGTGTGTGTGTGTGTGTGTGTGTGTGTGTTACCATTAAGTGTCAGGCCGTTGTCCTGCACGCCTTCATTCGTGTTCTTCCACACGACCGTTTTGACGTCCTCCAAAGCCTGAGGAGCCAGAGGGTTCCCGAAACAGGATTTCTGCACACACACACACACACACACACTCTAATATTGCACTTTAAACATAATAAACAGTCAGGAATAAAAATAGAGCTGATGGTGTGTGTGTGTGTGTGTGTGTGTGTGTGTGTGTGTGTGAGAGAGAAACAGAAACACACACACACTCTTACCTGAAAGCTGTTGAGTTCAGCGTCGCTCAGGATCCGATCGTTGTCTTGATCAGAGATGCTGAAGATTCGACTGAGGGCTCGAACACACTGTGACTTCAACTACACACACACACACACACACACAGGCTGTTTAATGCCCATGTTGTTAATGTACATTTTATTACAGTGTGTGTGTGTGTGTGTGTGTGTGTGTGTGTGTGTGTGTGTGTGTGTGTGTGTGTACCTGTTTGCTCTCGGGGTCGTAGAGCGGCGCTGTCGGGTGCAGAACTGCTTTCTGCGCGTAGTAGAAAAGCTCGGAGATGTTCTTCAGGTTCTTGGCGGAACACTAGCGGGAAGGGAAACCAGACAGTTCGTTGACGCACCAAATCCCTGAAACACGTGTGTTAACGTGTGCAAGCGAGCGCCTCGGCTCGGTCTCACCTCCACGCACGTCTCGATCTCGGAGAACTGGTTCATGATCGGCAGGATGGTCTCCATGGAGCTGCCGGCACGCAGGTCCGATTTGTTGCCCACCAGGATGATGGGAATCCTGCGAGAAAAAAACAGACGGAGTTTTGTTTTTGTGTTAGTGGGCGGGGTCATAGCTAAACAAGCCCCTCCCACACAGTGTCGTCATGCTTGTTGTTCGGAGTTAGGTGAGATCGAGCTCCACCTAATGGTGATTGAGGATACCGAGGGCAGACATGTGAACAAAACGTGAACTTCAAGTGTGTGTGTGTGTGTGTGTGTGTGTGTGTGTGTGTGTGTGTGTGTGTGTGTGTGTGCGCGGTTCTTACTTGCTGCCTTTCTCAGCCTCGCCGTTCACAAGCGGAATCCATTTTGTCCGGATCTGACGGAAAAGTATAAAAGCGGCGTGAGAGACGGAATTCAAGAAAGAGAAGAAAGAGAGAGGGATGACGGAGGTCACATGGTACCTTGTCGATGGTTTCCTCCTGCGTGACGTCGTACACCACACACACCACGTTCGCCTTGAAGGAAGACGCATACGTTTAGTCTCGTGAACGGCAAAGCTTTCATCCCTCCATCCCTCCGTCTGGACAGCCAATCATCCGTCTGTCTGTCCCTCCCTCCTTTTCTCTTCGGTCCACCTCTCCCACCCTCTGTCTAGTCGTCCTTCTCTCTGTCTAGTCGTCTTTTCCTTTGTCTAGTCGTCCTTCCCTCCGTCTAGTTGTCTTTTCTTCTGTCTAGTCGTCCTTCACTGTCCATACATCCATCCTCCAAACTTCAACCTCCTTTAGTTGGTCCCTCCCCCTGTCTAACTGTTAGTCTGTCCATCCATCCATCTCTATGCCATCCCTCCCTCCCTCCATTCCATCCAAGATCTTCAGTTACTTTACCTTCACAATCTCATTGCGCAGGACTTCGTCCGACTGCTCGCTTTCTGCACACAAGACGTCTCCATTATTTCACTCATATCTCCTTATCTCACACACACACACACACACACACACACACACACACACCTGAGTAGTCCACGATGTGTGTCGGCACTTTCTCAGGCGTGACGTCTGCAGGTATGGTGATCTCCTCGGCCCGGAGAGGAACCTGCACAAGAACACACACACACACACACACACACACACACACACACACACACACAATGACTCATGGTCGAATCGAGCAGCGCGTGCACACACACACACACACACTCCTCACTCACCTGCTCAGGAAACTCCTCTCCTACCAGGGACATGATGAGGGACGTCTTCCCCACTTTGGCTGGAGGAGAAACAGAAACAGTAATAATAATAATAATAAAATTTTAATTAACTCTTTGCATATTTTGCTTTTTATAATATAAAAAACGCGTCCTCATACTACCCGTATGACACTAAGAAAAATCGCCTCAGGTGGGCCGCAATCCAAACCCCCTCCCTCCTCCCTACCTAGTGCACAACAAGTACCAGGAATTCAGTCTCCCTGTGCACTACTTAGGGCGCTACTGGAAAACAAATCGCGCCGTTTGGGACACGGGCTGAATCCGCGTACTTATCTAGTAAAGATATTTTAAGCAATGAAATATAAAATATATATATATATATACACTAATACAGTTGTATTAGTAAGGCGTCAGAATATATTAAATAAGTCTTTCTTTGAAAGCCAATATATATTTATTACATTTATACTACCTACAAATATCACTCTCTGGTTCTGTCCGAATCCACATGCGTTAAATATGAAGTGCACTAGAAAGAGTAAATAAAGACCCGCCCTGTAGTGCACTTGAGTAGGGAGTAAAAATGGTATTGGGATTAAGCCAATAAGTTCGGTTAGAAATAAAAGCGACAACTCAAATTAATTTCCAGTTTATAAAATAAACAATTCAGACTACTGCTGCACATTAGATCTTATTTTTATTGATAAATTAATAGCACAAGTTATTTAACTATAACTAATTCGGATCTGAGTGTTAGCGGAGAAGCTACTCACGTTCCCCCAACAGCAGAATCCGGACGTCGCGCTTCATTTTCACTCCTTTATTTCCTCCAAACTCTGGTGTTTGTGTCTGAATCAGTTAAACTGCACGTAGGTTTTTTCTCTGACCCATCCCCGGGCCGTCCAAGGAGACATACACACACACATACACACAGGAACACCTGCACTTCCGGCTTCCGGTACAACGCAGCGTCCACTTCCGGTTACCGCGCGTCCACCCGCTCATTCAACATTCCGTTTTAATATACAGCGGGTCAAAGAATATCAAAACTAATAAAACTATTTAAATATATACATAAAGTGTTTTTAATCGTCATCTAGTGATAGATTTCTGGCGAATATCACAAATAAAATACTAATATAACTTAAGAAAAACGAAAAAAAAAAAAAAACGTGTACAACATTTTAGCTCCTGGTCGCACCCCTATCGAAAATTTGGAACAATCCAAATATTCGAACATCACGTGGTCCACTTAATATCAATATCACATATTATGATTGCATGTAATAACTGAATAAATTGATATATAAAGCGATGTAATACGATTACGGAAAACAAAACCGTTCTGATTGACCATTTTTATTTAAAAAATGTAATTAAAAATTAAAAATAATAATAATTAAAGCCTGCCACGCAACACGCATTTACTATCGGCACACACATTTATACATTTATACATATGAAATATTATAATTTGGTGTGTAAACAAGGTGATCGTGCAGGTTTCTCTGTTTTGATGACGTTTATTTAAAACCATATAAAAGCGTTTACAACTGCAGCAGGACAAAGAGAAAGTCACAGGTTCACAAATAACTACTGTGTGTGTGTGTGTGTGTGTGTGTGTGTGAGTCAGTCACAGGCCTCTCAGGCTCCACAGGAACACCTCTCCGTGTGCAGTCGTGAACAGATGTGCTCCTGACTGGCTGAAGCTGCATCGGTGAACCGAGTCGCTGTGGCACGTGAAGTCCTGAAAACGTCCACTGGAGCAGTCGATCAACTTCAGAATGCGCTCTGCAACACACACACACACACACACACACACACACACACACACACACACACACACACACACACACTTACAATATACACACAGTGTAATCATCCAGACATAAATGTTATAAAGGCTTTGTTTCTAACAGAAAGGAAGACGTGTGTGTGTGTGTGTGTGTGTGTGTGTGTGTGTGTGTGTGTGTGTGTAACACATGACTCACGGTACAATCCGACGGCAAGCAGGCGTCCTCTGGAGGACAGACTGAGAGACAGAGCCCAGTCAGTAAGAGACACCGTCCTCATCACCTGGAACAAATCCACATGCATTAAACAAAACTGAAGGTGCTATTGGACAGTGTGTGTGTGTGTGTGTGTGTGTGTGTGTGTGTGTGTGTGTGTGTGTGTGTGTGTGTGTGTGTACCTGTTTCTTTTTTAGGCAATAGAAGATGAGCTCCTTCTGAGCAGCATACCCCGTGTACACCACAATCCCCCTCTCCGTGGTGCTGAACGCTGCCTGGCTGGGTGGCAAGCTCGCTGCGTCCTGATTGGTCAAAGCAAACAGATGAGTTGATTGGACAAGTTTATTGGACGTCGATCTCCTCTAACGGGCAAGGAAGACCTTCACCTGAGGAGGAGCGGGAGCCGGAAATGTCAGCCAATCCAAGAGCTCGCACTTGTTCTCCGTCCAATCGGCAGCCCAGACGCTGACGCGGCGGTCTGCGCTGACGGCCAGCCAGAGCTCGTCTCCCTCCAGACCGTACTCCTTATACTGCGAGATGTTTTCAATGAAATGAGCGTGTTCTCTTTAACACCACTACGCTTTACGTTTAGCCCTTTCTCACCTGTTTCCTGGTGCACTCTAGAGCGTTGATCGGTGCCCCCTTGTGGTCGCCGATGATGCGGAGGGAGGCCCCCGTGGATGGGCTGCTCACCACGATGATGCCGTCTCGTCCTCCAGAAAGCAGCACCTGACCTGCAAATGCAACAACGATCAACACACCGTGTCGTACTCACCCGTGGGGTAAGAAGGTGCCTAAAGAAATACCCCTGAGGTAAGTGATTAGAATGAGCTGACCGTGGAGCGAGTACTGCAGTGCGCTCACGGCGCCACCATGAGGCTGCAGCTTGAGCTCCATCTCGGCCGACGCTACGCAGAAGATCCGCACGGAGCCGTCGCTGTAGCCTCCGGACACACGGTGGACCGCGTCGCGCTCACACACTCCTGCAGCGGGGCTCCAACACACACACTCGCAGCTCTGGAGGAAACGCACCGCTTTATTACTGCGCTTTATATTACACAGTAACGACGCCTGCGTTCTGATTGGCTGCATGTTACCTGGTTGAGCACCTGAAACTGAACTAGCAGCTCGTTGCTAGGCAACGCCCACACTCTGACACTCCCATCCGCCCCACAAGTGACAAAGTGATGCTCGTCTGGACTACACACCACCCCGTTCACCTACACACACACACACGTAGATGTGATGTAAAAGACATAACAACAATGATGCAGACTGTGTGTGTGTGTGTGTGTGTGTGTGTGTGTGTGTGTGTGTGTATACACACCTTGCTCGTATGGCCGCTGATTAAGCGTATACTGGTGTTGTCTGTCCAGTTTATGTACCACAGTGTTCCTGCAGTCGTACCCACAATGCCCATGTCCATGACATCATCGAACACTGCGCTGACCACCGTACCGTCCAGCACCATCTCCTGCTCTAGTAGCACCCGAGAGCTGCTGAAGATTTTATACTGAACTGTTAACACACGAAGTTCTAAAAAATAATGAAATAAACCCATCATGCTTGTTTATTGTTTTATTTCATATTTGTGCTTGTTTGTTGACTTACCTACTTACGTTCCTACTTAATTATCCACTTAACTACTTACTCCCTTACCTACTTACTCCCTTACCTACTTACTCCCTTACATACTTACTCCCTTACCTACTTACTCCCTTACTACTTACTCCCTTACCTACTTACTCCCTTACCTACTTACTCCCTTACTACTCCCTTACATACTTACTCCTTACCTACTTACTCCTTACTACTTACTCCCTTACTTTACTCCCCTTACCTACTTACTCCCTTACCTACTCCCTTACATACTTACTCCCTTACATACTTACTCCCTCTACTTACTCCTTACCTACTTACTCCCCCTTACCTACTTACTCCCTTCTTACACTACTTACTCCCTTACCTACTTACTACCATATCTTACATACTTACACTACTTACTCCCCTTATCCTACTATACTATACCCTTACCTACTTACTCCCTTACCTACTTACACACTTACATACTTACATACTTACTCCCTTACCTACTTACTCCCTTACCTACTTACTCCCTTACTTACTCCCTTACCTACTTACTCCCTTACTTACTCCCTTACCTACTTACTCCTCCCTTACCTACTTACTCCCTTACCTACTTACTCCCTTACATACTTACTTCCTTACCTACTTACTCCCTTACCTACTTACTCCCTTACCTACTTACTCCCTTACCTACTTACTCCCTTACCTACTTACTCCCTTACCTACTTACTCCCTTACCTACTCCCTTACCTACTTACTCCCTTACACTACTTTACTCCCCTTACATACTTACTCCCTTATCTACTTACTCCCTTACATACTTACTCCCTTACATACTTACTCCCTTACCTACTTACTCCCTTACCTACTTACTCCCTTACTTACTCCCTTACCTACTTACTCCCTTACCTACTTACTCCCTTACATACTTACTCCCTTACCTACTTACACACTTACATACTTACTCCCTTACCTACTTACTCCCTTACCTACTTAATCCCTTACCTACTTAATCCCTTACCTACTTACTCCCTTACTTACTTACTCCCTTACATACTTACTCCCTTACCTACTTACTCCCTTACCTACTTACTCCCTTACCTACTTACTCCCTTACCTACTTACTCCCTTACCTACTTACTCCCTTACATACTTACTCCCTTACATACTTACTCCCTTACCTACTTACTCCCTTACCTACTTACTCCCTTACATACTTACTCCCTTACCTACTTACTCCCTTACCTACTTACTCCCTTACCTACTTACTCCCTTACATACTTACTCCCTTACCTACTTACTCCCTTACATACTTACTCCCTTACCTACTTACTCCCTTACATACTTACTCCCTTACCTACTTACTCCCTTACATACTTACTCCCTTACCTACTTACTCCCTTACCTACTTACTCCCTTACATACTTACTCCCTTACCTACTTACTCCCTTACCTACTTACTCCCTTACCTACTCCCCTTACCTACTTACTCCCTTACCTACTTACTCCCTTACATACTTTACCTCCCTTACCTACTCCCTTACCTACTTACTCCCTTACCTACTTACTCCCTTACATACTTACTCCCTTACCTACTTACTCCCTTACATACTTACTCCCTTACCTACTTACTCCCTTACATACTTACTCCCTTACCTACTTACTCCCTTACATACTTACTCCCTTACATACTTACTCCCTTACATACTTACTCCCTTACATACTTACTCCCTTACCCTTACTTTACCTCCCCTTACCTACTTACTCCCTTACCTACTTACTCCCTTACCTACTTACTCCCTTACCTACTCCCTTACCTACTTACTCCCTTACATACTTACTCCCTTACCTACTTACTCCCTTACATACTTACTCCCTTACCTACTTACTCCCTTACATACTTACTCCCTTACACACTTACATACTTACACACTTACATACTTACACACTTACCTTACCTACTTAATTACATACTCACCTATTACAACTTAATTACCTTCTCAACTATCAATATTCATACATACTTATTCACTTAATTACTTACCCATTTCATTTCCTACTTACTTATCTATTAACTTACATTCTAACCTACTTACTGACCTACTTATGGATTTTCTTACTTACCTACTTACCAACTCTATCTATCTACCTACTTTGAACTTACCGTTCCTGGCTGCTGGTCTTGGGGTTTGAAGGTCTGAGACTCTGCACCTCAGCCACTGCCCAGAGTTTTACCTTCTTACTGTTACTGCCAGTGAGCAGCCTGTTACCACGACACACCAGCACACCTACACAGAAACACACGCCAGCCTGAGCGATCAAGTCTGAACGCACCGCTGACGTCCACATGAAGACACGGAGAAGTTTCTCTCACCGATTTCACCATCATCAGCCTCCCAGGTCATGAAGCAGCGGTGTGTGCTGCAGTCCCACACGCACACGCGCCCGCTGTTCGTTCCGGTGTACAAGATGAAGTTAGCGTTGTAACACAGCGACGTGACCTCGGCCTCGCCGATCTCCTCGGGCAAACCCGCGGCTCGGACCTAGACGGAGACGTACTACTGTTATATGATCTGGGTGAAGGAGACATGGCCTCGGTGCTCGTCAGTGTATGCGAACCTGTAGCTCCGCCCCACGGCCGTGTGTATGTAGATAGCAGAAAAAGACGGTGCTGGAGCCGACGTAGGCCAGCTGAGCGGCACTGCTGGGGCAGAACGCCGCCTCGTGCAGGGGCACACCTGCGCTGACCGAACCCACAAGCTCAAACGAGTGTGTGCTCCACAGTGCCACGGTCGACTCCTCGAAACCTCCTGCACACACCACGTTCGCGCTCATTACATCCGAGGAACTCCTCGCTACTACGACTACCGATTGAATACCGAGGTCACGTGACCCACCTACGGACAGGAAGTAGAGGTCGTCTCTGGAGAAAGCCAGACTCTGCACCGTTCCCTTGTGGTACAGAATGCTATTTCTGCGTGAGCCGTCTCGGACGTTCCATATGCAAATGAGGCTCTTGGACGACGCTCCACCTCCAGACGCAGACGCCACTGTCTGGATCAGAAACATCATGTGGTTTTTTTTGTTTTTTAATCAAACTGCCATTATTATTTATGTGTATCTGTGAACGTCGGTGCTGCTTCCCGCACCTGTGCGTCATGCGTCGCGGCAAGTGTGGAGATTTCTTCGCTGTGGCCAAGCCAGTGTCTCTGAGAACCGTTGTGGAGGTTCTCCACCACCACCACACACCCACAGGAGTACACGAAGAGACCTGCAAGAAACACACGCCGCGTTCTGCATAAACACTCACGCTAACAAACTCCACACGGCTTCGTTAGGGCCCAACTCGTATACCTGTATCTGGATTCCAGACCACGTTGCTCCGCCCATTTCCATTGTAACCAATCACAGCCTTGAGGCTCAGGCTTTCTTGTCCAAGAGGAGGAGTTACAGCACTCTGAAAGAGGACAGGATGAAGAAGTGAGCAAGTGAGTGAGGCAGTGAATCAGTGCAGTCGGGGAATCAGTGAGTCAATGAGCCATCTTATTAAGATAACTACAGCGGTGAACGTGTACCGGGTCGGGTCCAGACGTTGTGTAGCGAGGTGTAAAATGTTTGTAGCAGTCTGGAGGACTTGGCTTTTTCTCCACTCTGTTTTCCTCCACTGAGTTCCTGTCGACGGGAGCGGTTACCATATTCGCAGGGTCGCCCCTTTCAGTGACTCGCAGAAAGGAGGCGTGTCTAGAGGCAGGGGGCCGCTTGGGTTGCACATCATCGTAATCACCGACTGAAAGGAAGGACGAGTCTGTTGCGAAAAAGACACGGTACATAATGTGACCGACACGCACACAGCTAGCGAGGGGATGTCGGCAGCCCACTTACCCTCGCGCTCTGGCTGCTCTCCAACAGCCTTGTTTAAGACGGGTGGAGGTGAAGAGGGACGAGGCGCGGCCTGTCGAGGCATCCCGCTGGACGACCGTCTGTTTGACTGCGTCTCAAGGGGTTTTACAGGTGCTAAAGGAATCGAAAAGATCTGTGTATACGATTGAACAACAAACAAATACATATGCTGAATACATACCCGCTTTAGGAGGCAAGATCTTCCGGAATGTCCCTTTGGATCCTGGTGATCTGTGAAAAACAAGCAAACGATAAATATTATGATGATAATGAGGATAAAGACCGACGTGCGACCGATGGAGGGAACTTACCCAGCCGCTTCCCGCGGATAACCCAGGAAATCCCAGAAAAAAATGGCGTCTCCCACTGAAACCACGCCCATCTGGTCAGGGGTGAAGCTCACCTGTCTGATGGGCTCAGAGTGACCTATAAAAACCTGTAACACACACATCCGTTTTACACTCTTATAAATTCCTTTCTACCAAATCAAGGACACGCAAACACACACTAACACACCTGCGACTTGATGTCCAGTTTCATGTCGTAGTCCCAGACCTTCACTGCGTGGTGTCCGGCCGTGAGCAGGTAGCGCCCGTCTTCGCTGACAGACAAAGAAGTGCACCGGTCCTTGTGCACGTGTGAAACCTGTGTACGTAAAAAGGACAATAGCGAGGAAAACTCGAGGTATTTTCCGCACTTGGTATCGACGAGCATCACAATTCTCTGACCTCTCTCAGCAGCCTTCCCGTGTTACCGCTGATCCACAGGATCTTATTAGCCGAAGTTGTGACAAGCAGGTGGGACAAGTGAGACGGCGAAAAACGCACTTTTAACGCCGAGTCCAGGGTGGCGCTCTGGACGTCGAGCACGCTCACGTCCACGCGTAGCAACTGCGATGTAATAATACAAATTATTATTCGCCCATTGGACCACTAAAACGGATAAAGAAGACGAGTACCTCGTCGAGAGAGCGCGCATCCGTGACGGTTACGGTGTGTTCTGTGGGGCCGACAAACGCCAGGCGTTTACTATCCGGACTTACAGCCAAAGCGTCCGGGCCTCGATCCGAACCTCGGACGACCATGTTACCTGAAGGACACTTGCATTAGAGACGTTAGCGGTAGCCATTGTTAAACACGGAAAACTTACAGAGACTGACCTTGCACGCGGAGAACGTTGTATTCCGGCTGGGAGGCACTATAAAGCGCGAGGTACCCCCGAGAGCCAGCGCTGTACAGGTATTCACCAGACGGGGCAAACGCCAGGCCCACCACCTCGCCCCGGTGCTGTCTGGAAGAAAAAAAAAAGGTGTGTGCGTGCATGCTAGGCATGTCCCCGTAATACACCTGCATGTGAAATGTGTGTGTGTGTATAGTGTATGTACTTGTGCTCTGCTAGTAAGTTAGAAGTCGGGATGTCGAACACTCTGACGGTCCCAGAACTGGAACCGCAGGCGAAGACCTGAGTCCTGGGATGGAATGCGACCGAAGACGGCGTGTCGTTGCAATCGTCAGACACAAAATCGTACATCTAAAACGAGAAAAGTCCAACAGCTAGAACGTTCGCTTCCAAATTGTATTTTTTGGTGCGATAAAGCCATGGACCCCAACCTGCTGAGACGAGTCCGCGTCCCAGATGCGGACAGTGCCGTCGCGAGACGCCGTGGTTACCCGCCGCCGGGACGCGTCTACGCTGAACCCCAGGACCGAGTCTGTGTGGGACCTCATCAGCGTCCGGTAAGCGCGACTTCTCACATCCAGGTAGCCCAGGTTTCCTGATGTCGTTGCCGCCAGGACGCTCAGACCATCAGACAAGACACAGACAAGGCTAACCGGGCCTTCATGTTCTACACACACACACACGTGACTGAAAGGTTTATTTTATACAAAATAAATGATTCTGAAAACTAGTACCGACCCGCTTCGAGCAAAACGGAGGAAAAATCAGGGGGCCAGAGACGCAGGAAGCCGTCGTCCGATCCGGTCGCACAAAACGCGCTGCACACGCTGATACTGTTCACTGCGATACCTGGTCCTACTCTCACACACACACACACACACACACACACACACGCACACGTATAAACCTCTTATAAACACTATGTAAAAACGTTCCCTTGATATATGAGGTGGTATCAAAAAACTTTAAAAGAAGTTTTGCAACAAGCCTTCAGATGGCAGCACGATGCTCCATGCACAGTACAGGGAGCACCGACCATCGTAAGTCAGTGTGCCAAAAGACATCGTCCTGTGTACATTCTGACCACGTGTGCACCCTGTTAACCATCTCTCCTCACACGTGAGTTTCTCACCAGGAACGACGCAATCTCACTTGTGCTCCCACCCTACTTCGCCCTCTTCCCCAGAGATAAAGAGCCGGCAACGTTAGTCTAAGAACGTTGATACCACCTCGTATTCTACCCCTCGACTGTCTCACCCGTCCCAAAAGTCTGCTTCTCTCTGCGGTGGGCGTGGCTTTGTGACGATTGGAGTATCCTCCTGATGTTCTGAATCGTCACTGTGGCGTAGTCGATCTCCAGGATGTGGCCGCTGCGGCTGCTGACGAAGCTGCAAAAACGAGCACAATTATAAAAAAAACATAATAAATGTGTGTGTGTACATATAGTAGGTGTGTGTGTGTGTGTGTGTGTGTGTGTCCCCTGACAGGGTGCGCTCGTCTGGCCGGCGTCCTGGGGCGTGTCCGGAGTCGTGTCCTGACTCAAAGGCGAGGTCGGTGAACTCCAGGCCGTGATATTGTCCAAGGTCAACGGGGCACGAGCACAACGAGCGTCCGCGCACGCGCCACAAGCGCACGTTGCCCGCGCCGCACGATACCATGCTGCGCGACACAAAACACACACGTGAACGTGTTCACACAAACGTACGTATCGCATTGGAGGCATTTTTGGAAGGAGTCTCCATTGCCAGTGCACTCGGGGGGTGTGTGTGTGTGTGTGTGTGTGTGTGTGTGTGTGTGTGTGTGTGTACCGTGTGTCTTCAAAAAACGCTATCTTCATGGTCTGGATGTCGACGTCTGTGTGAGCTTTAGCCAGAACCGTGACGAAGCCACCTTTGAGAACGTGCTGTGTGTCCCACACCACAACCGTCTACACACACACACACACACACAATACTATATTATAATAAAATGCATATATAATATACACGGTAGTGCCAAAAGTATTGGGACACTGGGGGCCCACATATGTTTAAACGCACGTGAACGTTACGGCACTCACAGTTTTGTTATGGCCGTCTCTGCCGACTCCGCACAGGACCCTTGCGCTACAGGACAAGCTGGACACACGAGACCATGTTCAGTCAAGTACCCGCAACTACCCCGTGTGTACGTGTGTGTGTGAGTGAGAGAGAGTACCTGAGTGAATGCAGTGAGTGTGTGTGTGTTTTGATAACGGTTAGCGCCTCTCCCGTGCTGTAACTCCAGAGCCGGAGCAGGCAGTGTGTCCCCGTCTGAGCCGACGCCAACAGAGACGAGCCGGAGTCCAGAGCCAAAGCCGACACCTGACACACACATCAGTCGACTGTCAGATCTGTCACATGTTTAATCAAGTGTGTGTGTGTGTGTGTGTGTGTGTGTGTGTGGGGGGGGGGGGGGGGGGGGGGGGGCGTTTCACACTTTGTCGGTGTGTCCGATAAAAAAGCGCTGTTGGCCAGACGACACATTCATACTGATGATGATGGCGTGACACGGATACACCACGTCCTCTCCATCACGAGCCCACATCACCTGAGAGAGAGAGAGAGAGAGAGAGAGAGAGAGAGAGAGAGAGAGAGAGGGAGGGAGGGAGAGGGAGGAGGAGTGGACTGATTAAATGATAAAATATCTAAAATTCGGTTGCACACAATTTATATAATAAATAATAATAATAATAATAATAATAATAAACTTGTATTTTATATACACACACACAAACACACACATATCATACATACATATATATGAGTGTTCGAGTTTGTGTGCATGTGTGTGTGTGTGGTCTCACTTACATGTCTCACCGTTGCTCCACCGAAACCAATGATTCTGCTCAGCTTTAATATAGGGTCTGGGTGCAGCATCTGTGTTTCCGTGCATCTCACTCTCTGCTGCTTCGCTGCTTTGGTTGAAGGCAAAGGAAGAGGACGAGGAACATCTGCGATGACCACCTGAACACACAACACACCCGTTATAAACACACACACACACACACACACACACACACACACAGGCCACTCACTTCCACTTTATCGCCGGCTGTTGAACGTGCGCTCTCTTCCTCGTTCACGTCCTCGTTCACGTCCTCGCCCTCATAGTGGGCGTACACATGCACGCTGTCCCCATCATCACACACGACCCTGCCCTCCTCCTGCTCCTCGTCCTCCTCCTCCACGCTCGGTGACCTGCGACCTGTGGATCCGAAGTTGTCTACGTCTCCAGGGGGCGCTGGGGCGAGCTCGGGTACACTTGAGGTATGCAGGAGGTACCCATGCTTAGCACGCTTCTCATACAAACACACACGATTCAGACTTAGTTCCCAGATAGATTAGATTAGAATACATTAGATTAGATTAGACATACAGACAGACAGACAGACAGAAAAAGACTCACAGGTTTGAGTGCAGTGATCTGCTGGATGAGGGAATCGCAGTCCTGCACTGGATTACTGATGGCCACCCTGACATTCTTCTCTTGATATGGACTTTTGTCATCCAGTGTTTCGTCTACAGAAGTGTGTGTGTGAGAGAGAAGGGGGGGGTGTATTCGAGCGAGAAGAGTAAACCTGAATTTGCTTCCAATCAAGTCCAATCAAGCGGTGAAATGTGTGTGCTTTAACTCTCACGTGGATTCGAGGTTTGAGCGCTCTGCTCTTTCTGTATGGAGTTAAACGGCGTCTTCGCACCGTCGGACGGGAACCTGCATACAAAACAAAAAACATACAACACCACACACGTGGCATACGTGGCGCGTTTCGCACAAATAGTATAAACAACACAGTTCCAAGTGCTGCACGTGTACCTGATGTAGTCGTAAAGCTGATGCCAGCTGATGCCTTTTGGCACAGGAAGGCACATGTCTCTGGGCATCGGGGCCGTGCCCTCAGGCAGCACCACGCCCGCCTGCCGGACCTCCGAAAACGTCAGTCCTGCACTCAAATAGCATGAGTCGCATGAGTAAAACAATAACCAAACACTGCATCGCCTCGTATATGAGTTTAAACGTGAATTTGAGCGTGTACCGGGGTCTAGCAACAGGTCGCTGGTGACCAAGTTTTTGACCGCCATGTTGGCGCACAGTTTGACGCTCTTCAAGTGGCTGTGCGTTCGGTTCAGGTAGACAGAAAGCACGTAACGCAGGTCCATCGTCAGGCACGTCCAGCGCACACCCACCGGGGCTGGACCGGCCAGACCTTACACACAGACCGCAATGTTAGGCACTGCAGATCCATCATCAGCAGGATATGACTGTGTAACATTTCTGGCGAGCCAGCAAGGAGCAAATATTAAACATCAGCTTTAAAGGAACTAAAAACCCATGCAATTTATATCTGTGTCTAACTGTCTGACTGTGGGTGAGCCAGAGTGGAGTCTTCATAGCAACACACCCAAGAATGACATGATCTCTGATTGGATTTGTGGCGAGCCGGCCAGGAGTAAACACTGTAAAATGGCCTATGTGACAGCATAGCATACATTTGGCCTCGTAGGATGTTCTCCACATTACTATCTTTGTGTACCATTTCCAGCAAGCCAGCAGAAGTGAGACTTAAACCTCTTCCAGCATGACAGCGTTCCTGTATATTATATATGCTGTACCCTCTTTGGAGGTCTTGGCTGTAGTCTCGTACACTGAACCAGGTGCAGCTGAACACACGAAGGGGAACTGCAGCCACGTCGCTGTGGATTTGAACTCCTTGAACATGTTCGAGAACGACACACGGATCACACGGCCCTCCTGACAGAAAAAAAAAAGAAACGATGAAAGAAAAAGAAAGAATACAGAAACAACTGAAAAATACTTTACCCATCAGATCACGTCTGGTCTCTGACCTCAGCAGCCACGTCCAAGTGCACTACAAAGTGTTTATTGGGACAGGGCCTGAACAGCAGGTACAGGTAGCGTCCCGTCAGGCCCAGAGACTGACTGCTGGATTTGGGAATCAAGATGTAGTTGGTGGCCGGGATCGAACCTCGGATGCGGAACACGGTGCACTTGATGGTCTTGTCCTACGGTGACAAGGGAAAAGGGGTGGAGCTTCGTGACTCGAGATCATGAATCAATGATAAACAGGGGATTTGTGTATATTACAATATCTGTCTATCTATCTATTTCTCTCTTTTGCTCTCTATCTATATATCACTTTCTCCTTCCCTCTCTCGCTGTGAATTTTTCTTTAACACTCATTTATCCATCCATACATCCATCTTTCTCTTTCTTCCCTCTCTTGCTGTGGAGTTCTCTATTTCACATTCATTATCTATCTATCCATCCATCCATCCATCCATCCATCCCCTTCTCTCTCTTGCTGTGGATTTCTCTATTTGACATTCATTATCTATCTATCCATCACAATGCGATTTTTATTTTCTTCTTTTTTTTTTTTTTTACCATATACGTTGTGACGTCTCCTTCTTTGCCGGCCTTCCTCCATTCGTCCAGCTTCACGTGCTTGAATACGTTGACATACGGTTGCTGCCACACTGGAGAAAGGGATTTAATTCAAATGAAATGTTACATCTGGACTGTTTTGCGTTCATTCGTATCACAAATAAATACAGAATACAGATTAACATGGCAGAGGTAGAGCTGCATCTTCCTGGAGACAACAGGAAAAGAACGTCTGGTTTTATTTGATCGTTGTTTTTTGCACGTTTTTCAAAGGGCCATGAGTTCGAAGTCAAAAGGCACTTTATGAACTAAATTGATTTGCTGTCTGTCTGAACCAAAGAATCAAAAGCGAACGATTTGTACCATATTGAATTGCATAGCATTTTGTTTCCCCCATTGAATGGCACTCTGTTGATTCGAATGGAAATCGTATCGGTAGCTGCTTCATATGTATCGCACGTATGATATCGCAGGTTACGTATCGAATCGCATCAGCCTCAGTTATGGAGATGCGCATCCACAATATAGACGTTTTGGCTCGCGTTTCATCACTGTTATCAGTTTCATCCTAAAGATGATCTCCAGTGTGTGTGAGACTCACCTTTAGAAGCCATCACTGATCCTTCATCACCTTCTCCTGCTGCTCTACACAATAAATCATCTCAGCTTCAAAAATGCACCATCAATGACGCCCATTTGTCCCTTTAACCCTGTTTAAATCCCTCCAGGACTCATTTCCACAACGCAAATTGTTGTTCCAACAACTTCAAGACCACTTGAAAGGTTGTTTACAGTCGTCAAGCTCACAATAAAACTCAACTTCTCCCGCTGCAGCGGCCGCCACTTGCCGCGGGGTGGTGACGTCATGACGTGCACGTAAACCCGGAAGCGTCCTTTCGCTGAAATGTAGTCCATCATCATGGGTAATGTAGTAAAAAATTAAAAAATATATAAAATAACAGTTAAATTACTGAAATCAGTGCGACAAGCTTGGATTGGTTAATAAATATTCCTAAGAAATAATATGAACATGATTTTCTTTGATGAATTCCTTTTTTTATTGTTTAATGATCAAAACATAACAAACAAACCGAAATTACACTTAAAAAAAAAAAATCACAGCTTCATTTTTATTTGGGTATGGTAAAAATAAAATGCTGAAATTGAAATAATAATAATAATAGTTAAAAAACTATATCTTTTTTTTATTGTTAAAAGGTCATACAGTATATACCAGAAGGGTCTTAAACATTTTTCAGGTCGAGGACCCCTTAGTCGTTAGAGACATGGGGGCAGGGTGATACAAAATGTGTCAAGCATTTTCACTGATATTATTAGAAAACAATCGCTAGTTATATTATGTTAACAATTAGAACTATGTTGTTGTTGTATATGCAGCAATTTCTGTATATTTTCATACATTCACATGAACCCTAGCTTTAAATTTATCAATATATAATTATCAAAATAAATAATTATAATATTTTTGCACTAATTCCTTTTTTTTGATGTTTTTACCCATGTTTTAATTTTTTTAAACAAAACATTATTTGTGATTCAACTTTAATTAGCAGACGCCCTGCAGTACCGCCGCAGACTCACTAGGGGTCGCGAAAACCCGGTTGACGACCCATTGTATATACTGTCAAACTGTTACGTTATAAACTACTTCTCATATTTTTATTGATTATTAATACTCTATTCTTTTCATTTCTCATCGGTTCTCTTGGTTGCGCTACTTCCAGTAGTGTACATTCATGTTATGGTTTCCAACCAATCAGATTTCAGCCCTCGCCTGTGTTGCCGGGGGTCAAAGAGATCTGCCTCGGGGCCTTGTCAATGACAGTGTGGACGCATGTAGCTTCAAATACATCAGAATCAAGGCTTATCACTCAAACCAAACAGATTGCGAGTTTGGCGACACTGAGGCCGTCTAGCAGGCGTCCAATAACATTCACGTCTGTGATGCAGAGACGTTATAATGCGTTTCTTTATAATGTCGATGGTTTCTATCGCTGGGGCTTCATAACGATGGTATTAAAAGGTGGACTGGTTCAGGAAGGACACCTGAAATGTACGACCTGCAACTGAAATACAGTAGTCATTGATTAACGATTCGTTCACTACGAACGAGTCTTTAACGTGACTCAGAAGAACGAGTCGTCTTAAAAGAGCGATTCGTTAATTTTTTGATTGGAAAATCCACGTAACTAATGTACAGGAAACAGAATCGAGTAGTTCAACTATTCAACGAATCTTTTCTTCTTTTATTTTTTTGTCCACATTATTGTTTCAATAATTACTTGAGTCACGTGATAAAAAATGACCTTCATCTGGGAAGGTGAAGCTTCTCGTTCTGTTCACCATAAACTGAATCGTCACATTTTTATTATTGGAATTATTTCTGAACAAAAGGAACTAAACGACTCAATAAAATCCGTTCATTTCAATGAAAGTGATTCAAAGAACCGAGTCACTAAAATGATCCGATCCTCTAATCACTGATACGCAGTAAAGAGAAACGCGTTTCGTAATTATAGCGCGTTTTGTCCTCGCCGTGGTGCCGTAGCTGGTCGGCTGCCATAGTGACGGATGCAGATGATTCAAGATGGCGGCGGTGAAAATTGAAGCGAGGGTTTTTATTGTTACTCGCTGACAAAATTGAGCGATTTATAACATTTTATCACATTTTATATATTATTTTTATTTTATTTTGGACCGTATTTGAGGTAATGCTGAAAAAAAAATATATATATATAGCGATATAATTCGGGGTTTCAGTTTTGAAACCATTTGATTCCATTGTTGTTTATTATTGTTGTTTTCTTTAATTTGTTTCATAGGAGACCCTAAAGTGCGGTGTAAAGGAAAAACTATCCAGGAAGAAAGCAGCCATGTCGTTCAGAGATTTAAGAAGTAAGCAATATCTAAATGATCTATGTGGTGCATAAGTATTGGCACCATATGGGGATTGTATTGGCACCATATGGGGTGCACATACAAAAGCTTTTTCTATTATTGTATGCTAATAAAATTGTTAAACTAATAATTCAAAGGTCCTGGTTGCGTAAGTATTCATTCTTCAGCCCCGCCCCTTTTTGTGTTTGCGATGGGAAGAGCGAATCATTTTGATGAGTCGGTTGTTTGAATCATTTTGATGAGTCGGTTGTTTGAATAATTTTGATGAGTCGGTTGTTTGAATCATTTTAATGAGTCGGTTGTTTGAATCATTTTGAGGAGTCATTTAGTTCATCCTTTTAATAAAAAATAGCACACACTTCAAATAAGCAGATCCCCAATACATCTACAGTTCCAAAAATAAAAATATGATAAAACGGAACCGGTAGCTTCCCCTCATATCTTCCGATCTGTTGAATTGAATCATGGGATAAAAGAACAAACGACTCGGAGCAGAAAAATCCAGAGGTGAACTACTCGAATCTGTTTCCTGTACATAACCTACGCAGATTTCCAGTCCAGTAGAAAAAGGAACGAAACGTTCTTTGCGACGACTCGTCCCCCCCCCGAGTCGCGTTAAAGACTCGTTCAAAACGAACGAATCGTTTAGAAACGACTCCTCGTTATTTTAATGTGAACTCACGTACATCGAACAGCAGCAATTTCATCTTTGGATTTAACCTTTGTTTTCTTTTTTTCTCCCCTTCTTCGTCACCTCCTTCCTGTCGTAGATTTCACAGAGATGACGCGTGCGCTCGGCTACCCTCGGCTCATCTCCATGGAGAACTTCCGGACTCCGAATTTTCCTCTGGTCGCAGAGATTCTCTTATGGCTGGTCAAAAGGTGAAGTGAGAAAAAGAAAAAAAGATCAAAAGAAACCAGACGTTCGTTTCCTATACTGTCTCCAGGAAGACGCAGCTCTACCTCTGCCATGTTAATCTCTGTTCCACGTGACTCTCAGGACACGCCCCGGGTCTCGGTGGTGTTTCGCGATACGTCATTTTCACGTAGCAGCAGTTTACTTTCGGAAGGAATTCCTATGCATGAAAATAAAGGAACGGCATGTTTTTATTGTCGTTCAGGTACGAGCCGCAGATGGAGATCCCCAGTGACGTTGACACGGAGTCAGACAGGGTGTTCTTCATCAAAGCCGTGGCTCAATTTATGGTATTCTACAGATGTGTGTGTGCCGGATATATATATATATAGAGAAATACATGAGGATTTGTCAACATTCAGAGCGTGTGTGTGTGTGTGTGTGTGCGTGTGTGTGTGCTCGCAGGCGACGAAGGCGCATATCAAAGTGAACCTGAAGCGCTTGTACCAGGCGGACGGCTACGCGGTGAAAGAGCTGCTGAAGATCACCAGCGTCCTCTACAATGCCGTGAAGAGCAACAAGGCGGCCGCGGACGAGCCCGGCTCCGACGACTCCGGCACCAATTTTAAATTCAACCTGGCGTCCAAGGTGGGAGCGCTTTCCCCGCGACGGCCTTCGTCCCACCGCGTTCCACATTTACCTCTGTGTGTGTGTGTGTGTGTGTGTGTGTAGATCGCAGATTTAAAGGCAGCGCGTCAGCTCGGCTCCGAGATCACGGCGAAAGGGGCGTCTCTGTACGACCTCCTGGGGCGCGAAGGGGACTTGAGAGAGAGCAGGACCGCCGCCATAGCCAGACCGCTGGAGATCGCCGAGGTCGAGAGAGCGCTCCGGGCGGCTGTCAAGGACGTCCTGGTACCACACGCACATTTACACACACACCAGGTGATACCAGGTGTCCAAAGGCAGATTTTGATTGTCGTGTGTGTGTAGGACAACGTGCAGAAGACCAAGGAGATGCTGAACAACGTGGCGTCCGACGAGGCGAGCCTGGAGGCCAAAATCGCGAAGAAGAAACAAGAGCTCGAGAGGAACCGGAAGCGCCTCCAGACTCTACAGAGCGTCCGGTGAGACGATCTGAGATCGCAAATTTGAGCGATGCGGCCTTAGGCCAACGAACTGTCTGAGTGAATGACCTTGCGACGTCCTGCCCTCAGGCCGGCGTTCATGGAGGAGTACGAGAAGATCGAGGAGGAGCTCCAGAAGCAGTACGAGACCTACGTGAAGAAGTTCCACAGCCTGTCTTCTCTAGAGCAGCAGCTGGAGGAGTATCACCGGCTGGAGCAGGAGCGCTTCGAGGTACAACACGCTCTGTTCCGTGGAAGCTGCTCGGGAACGCGAATCCACGTAAATTCCGACAATTTTACTTTGTTGTGTCGTGTTATAACTTCCTGTACTGTCTAGGAAATGGAAAACTCCATGAAAACGATGCAGAACAAGCTACGTGAGGAGGACAGGAGGCTCATGACCAGTGGAGGTAAAACCGCACACACACACACACATGAGGTTTGAGTTATTTTGAAAGACTTCTGGACGTAGCAGCTGCAAGAGTCGACTCAAGGTGGTGCATAAAAACAGAAAACATCCAGCTAGAAACAGCAGGTAGAACGGCAGATGATCCCGTCGGTGAGGAGCTGCATTACTCCAAAACTGGAGATAGAAGACCAGGCAATTTATACGGTATATTTATATCCCTTCCGGTATTTAGTGCGAGAGGAAGATTCCGACATGGAGATCCCAGACGACGAAGGCTCCGACAGCGACATAGAGGATGGACGCCCTCCCAAACCGTTCCCCCTCCGACAAACGCTTATACCAGGTACCCAAACCTCAAAACCCACCCCAAAGTTTAGTTTTTGTCCTGCTAGCATGTCTCAGACGAGCTCCAACATAGTCTTGTGTCCCACTATAGGTCGAGCTGAAGGACGTCTCATCGGAACTATGCAGGGAGAAGACTCGGATGAGGTGAGTCTAAACCCAAGCTCTGTGTGTATTTCTTTGTCTTATCCTAATTTGTTTTTATCCGGCTTTGCGTCTTCTCTGGTTCATACTCGTTCGATTTAAGGCTACGCAGCATCTCCCCGGTGCTACCCGGAGGCGGCGGAAACCACAGGTGTGTGTATGTGTGTGTGTACCAGGTCTTATTGTGGACTAGGTGACTAGCACTAGTGCTTAGTTAGTTTACCCCAAGAGCTAGAGGTTGACCAATTCATCGGTTTTGCTGATTAACCAGCACCAATAGTCGGTTGCTGGAACCATTGGCAAAAATCCATACAGATAGTTTTTCCGGATTGCTGTATGCAGTACAAGAGCGGCCTCTAGAGGTGATTCACTGTTTTTTTTTTTTGGGGGGGGTTTTTTATTCGAAGTGTTACGTTTGTTTGAATGCGTCTTTTATTCTCCTAAACCTGCGATTTTCTTATTTTTTGGAAATCCAAAAACTATAATTTGATCAATCAGTTATCGGCAAATACGATCCAACCTAGCTATCGGTATCGATAAAACTTCACGGTCGACCTCTAGTAAGAACCCTATAGCACACTGGAGAACCTGTATCCATTCCCGTGCCATAGACTGCCAACGTTAGTACGGAACCTGAAGTCTTTCCAAGTAGCATAGCATCAATTTTTTTGGGGGGCGGAGCCTACAGTAAATCCGATTAGAATTCGATTACTCCCCCAAACGTCCCTAGCTATCATTTGAACGCTTAGGTATTAACGATTCTAGCTTAGGAATTAGCAGATGTTATCGTGGCTACTCAATCCGTAACCCAAATTTCCAAATTTCAAACTGATTTAATCAAATCTCCAAAAGTGGCGTAAATTGTTTCGAGATATTCCAGACAGGAAGTAGACGCCTTTGCGCACACGCGCAGTACGGATCGAGTAGCTACCGTTACCACACAGTTCTCTCCTGACCCTAATGTCCCTGTAATGCTGTAAATGTAGACGTGTGTGTAAAAGCGCATTAATCAACACACGTTTCTGCCGTGTCTCGGCACCTGCAGTCGGGAGACAGCGAGATCGACGTCGACGATGACGACGACGAGGAGGAAGAGGACGACGAGGAAAACGAAGACTTGGGCGAGGAAAACGGCAGTCTGGAAGGCTCCGCCTCCACGCACAGCCGACCAACCAGATCTCTGCACCCTCAGATACTGGAGGAGAGTGACAACGACTTCTAACTAGCACAGTCACATAAAAATGTGTGTGGCCAAAGTATTGGGACACCCTACCCAAAAATCTGATGAATTCTTTTCACCTACATCAGGACCGACGCCCCCTTGTGGCTCCTAATCTTATGGGTGGGTGTCCACATACTTTTGGCTGCGTATAGTCGTACAAACGATAAATCCACACATTTACACCTTTTTCAGTTTATTATAAAAAAATGATTGGATTCACGTATAAAATCTATATTTAAAATATTTGATATTCTACAGAAGAAAACAATGTGCTGTAAGACGTGATAAATAAATAAATTCATATTTGTGTAGTTAAATAAACTGTCGATATATACAGTTCGCTTCTTGCGTGCGTTTGTTCCTCAGATGTCCACCACACATTCGAGCGCGTCGGTTCGTATAGCATCCGAAACGACCTTCGCCCCCGACTCGCCGATTCCGTTATCCTTTAGACTGAAAAGTAGGAAAATTAGGAATAGTTTACGCATGCAAAACACAAACACACACTCTCAATGTCCCAGGAAACACAGACACGTCTTTGATTTCTGGGGACTCGATGGTATTTTCAAATAAACTCCTGTTTACTCATGTTTCATTTACTCTCCAATCTTATACTAAGATTCATTGAGCCTCAAGAGGAGTCTTATGAACGTCAGGTCAGCTCTATAGAAGATCTTCCAACCCATGTTGGCACAAAAAATGGCATCCTAGGGCAAAAATATTTCACGCCGAAGACCTCCTAAAGCGTCGCGTCCCTCCAAAAAGTCGGGTCCTTACAAACATATTACAGGTTTTAGGATCGGTGGTGCTCCCTGAGCTTTCGGTTCCTCAGCGCAAGGGAACTTACTTTATATAAGTGAGCTTATGGTTTCCTTTGAGCGCGTTGCCGATGAAGATGGCTCCGTCCATTCCCAAAGAGTTCTCCTGCAGACTACACACAAGAACATTACAATATTGTGTTACGTTTATTTCCTCATGGCTACGGGTGTAACAGGAGATCTGCAGAACACTACTCACTTCAAACTTCTCAAACTCTGATTGGTCTTCAGCGCAATGGAGAGAGCCTTGGCCCCGTCTTTGCCGATGGAGTTGCCACGGAGACTGGGGACAGGGAGAGAAAGTGAGGTGTTTAAGGGGGACGCAGGACACCTAACATGATCACGACCAGAGAAGGAGGACTCACTCGAGGGTGTGGAGACTCTGGTTGACCTTCAGAGCTTCAGCCAGAGCGATGGCACCTTCTTGACCTGCTGATACACCCTGGAGGCTACACACACACACACAAAGCACACTTGTAAATTCTTCCAAGCAGACAGGAAGCTGAAATGTAGGCCTTTTCCGGAGTGTGACCTATTTTTTCTTTTTACAGCTTTCTGCAAGACCACATGCTGCATTCTTACCTGCTCTCTGTGTGTGTGTGTGTGCGTGCGTGCGTGCGTGCAAGGGCATGTTTTAACATCCTCGAGAGGCCCAAATGTTTCCCCTAAATGCATGGCTTGTCCCCACATTGAATTTGATAAAAGTCAGTGGAAGGTCCTCACAAAGATGTGTGTGTTTGTGTGTATGTTTTCAGATCCTGGTGAGGACCGAATGTCCTCACAAATGCATGGCTTGTCCCCACATTGAATTTATAAGTCAGTAAATGGTCCTTACAAGGATACTTAGAATTGTATGTGTGAGACTTACTAGAGCACCTTTAGAGAGGAGTTAGCCTTTAGAGAGTCTGCCAGTGAGACCACACCATCATCACCCAGAGCATTTTCTTGGAGACTACACACAAACACACACATTGAATCAGCCAGAAACAGAAACAAACACCACAATATTTCTAGCAAAACATGATGTAACATGAACAGGATATAAATTAAACCAGACTCTAGCAGGAGACATCAGATGAAGATGAAGATCTATGATGATACTCACTCCAGGAGCTGGATGGACCTGTTGCTCTCTAGAGACTGAGCAAGAGCTTTCGCTGCACCGGCATTCATGAAGTTCCACTGGAGACTAACACACACATATAAATAGAGAATCTGAATCCTGTGTGTGTGTGTGTGTGTGTGTGTGTGTATGTGTGTGTGTGTGTGTGTGGTAGACTCACTGCAAAGAAGTAAGAGCTCTGTTGACTTTCACTGCTGCTGCAATGGCTGTCACACCTTCATCGTAAAGAAGGTTCGCTGTAAGACTGAGACACACAAGATTTATTTTTTTATTTTGGAAAATTTGAATAAATGAAAGTATTTGGACACCTGAATTTCCCACCCAGATGTGGAGTGGATTCACACAGTTGTACAGGACGTCTTTGAATTTTCCCTTCAGTTAAACTACGAGCCCTCAAACATGTTCCAGCTCCATGAAGATCTACTTGGGGATCTCTTGCTATTTTTCTGCACCCCAGGTACCTCCCCACCTACATCAGTACCTGACTTCACAAAACACCCTGAATGATATCTCACACACATCTCCACAAAATCTAGTGGAACATCTTCCCAGAAGAGTGGAGCTTATTATAAGAGCAAATGGAGACTAAATCTAATGTTTAGGTGTCCACGAACTTCAAATTTCAAGCCAAATGTTCCCCAGACTTTCGACGTAACCAAGCAACAGGACACATAGCAGGAGGAAAACAGATGGTGGAGAATACGGTCAAAAAGAGACGAGAGGAATGTACTCACTCGAGTTCCCTGAGCGTCTGGTTCTCTTGTAAAGCTCGGGCAATGGCTGGAGCACTTTCAACACCAATGGAGTTCTCCCTGAGGCTACACACACACACACACACACACACACACACACACACACACACACACACACACACACACACACAGTTACGCAACGTGCATTACAGGGACCAGCAAGATGCTCTTACAATGACAAGGTTCAAAGTGGGGACCCCAATAAAATCCCAACAAAGTCACATGGTCACAAGTTTTCCCTTGCGACCCAATTTCAACCCAGTTTCCTGTGAAAACAAGCTGAAATCATCACCCCATCCAACACTGTGCCCGACACTTGATACGGTATGCAGTGGGGTTTTTGTGGTGATGCGCCGTGTTTGCTTTTCACCACATACAGTGCTGTGTTTCACGACTGAACATCTCAAATTGTTCTAAAAATGTTGTGGCTAGAAGTGCAAATTGTGCAAATCTCCGTTGTCAAATTGTGCTCCTAAGTTTCTTCACCAGATTCTTGATTAGGTCGGATGCAGCTCTAGAACTATTAGAAACACACACACACACACACACACACACACACACACACACACACACACACACACACACACACAAAATCACACTTACTTGAGTTTAATTAGGCCTTTGTTGTAGCGCAGGGCCTGAGTCAGAGCCCTCATGCCCTTGTCACTAACAGAGTTACTACGGAGGCTGATGGAGACAGAAAGGAAGTGCTCATGAGCGACGTGGAATTTGACAAATTGGAGATTTGAATTTTACATTTACAATTGCATATACATGTGTGTGTGTGTGTGTGTGTGTTTGTAAGACAATACCTGAGAATCTGGAGAGTATGGTTAACCGCGAGTGCCTGAGCCAACGCGAGTGCACCCAGATCCCCCAAGTGATTGCCAGATACACTGAGATAAAGACAAACATTTCTTTAGAAACATGCACACAACTTGAATACCTTCATTTGTATCATCATGATATTTCTATAGGAGCAGAGTCAGGTGTCTGATGAACCAGTTGTACCCAGCACTGTAGGTCATGAATTGGAACAGAAAAGATGTGTAGAAGCTGCTTTGAGACAATGTCTGTTGTGAAAAGCGCTATACAAATAAACTTGACTTGACTTGACTTGACTAGAAGCTTCAAACCGGGTGAGGAATAGTCAAACGCTGCTACTAAGGTGACGTTGAGGAGGACGGTTTTACCTCGCCGGTTCTAGGCAAACCTAAGCATGGTGTGGTTTTACTGCATCGATAGGCAAAGATCTTAAAGCAGACTGTGGTTTCACAATGTTTTGAAAAAGCACAAAGAAATGGGCGATGTTGAATAGAATGTTAAGTAGAAGCTGTGGTCGAACAAGGAGATCTAATGAAGCAGATGAAAGACATGTTTCGACATCCTCCATCAGCAAAGAACTGGCCGAAACCAGTGGGTCCCAGGTACACACACACATCTGTAGAAGTCTAGCCAGGTGTTTTCTCCATGGCTGAAAATCCTAAACTCTGACATGGAATTAAGGCAAAGAAACTATGCACAAAAACAGAGAAACTGAGGACAGAAAATGGCAGCAGGTGCTCTGGAGCGGGGAAACAGACAAAAGTGAAGCATGGTGGAGGTTTCCTGCAATTTTTGCAAACAGAGTTGGAGATGTGGTCAGGAATAATGGTGTCCTCAGTGCTGTGAAGTCCAGGCACATACTTCTCCACCATGCAGTACAATCAGGGAGGTGTCTAAACAACCTGACTGGCCTGTACAGAGCAACCTACCTGCAGAGTTCCTTCGGAAACTTTGAGTAAATGTAACTAGACGAATTGATGCTGGTTTGCAGACAAACAGATCGTTAATTACTTCCTATATATGAGTGTCGAGTTACAAAAAAGCGTGTTTCATACTTGAGGTCTTGCAATATGTGATTCTTTTTGAGCGCTTCCGCAATCCTCTTGACCCCCTCCGGTCCGATACTGTTCTTCTGAACGCTGCAATACACGATGGGAAAATGATTCTTGCGAGCCGAACGAGGGAACATCATAATGCAATTTCTCTGTAAATGCAACACGCACTTACTTTAGTGTGGTGAGTTTCCTGTTGGACTGCAAAACTTCGGCCAGGGCGTGAGCTCCCTCGTTTTCTATCTGGTTACTTTGAAGACTTCACTCACACACACACAAATACACACAATCTGTATAGTTGCTTACTATCGTACACAATCATTAGACTTATTCTATCCATCTATCTATCTAGGGTCTTGAAAAAACGATTGTTTAGCTCCACCTCTGCCATGTTAATCTCTATTCTACGTGACTCTCAGGACACGCCTCGGTCTCCAGTTATTTTTATTTATTTATTACTAATATAAATTAATATTTTATATGATTACTATTAGTGAAATTAACATGAAGACAAAATATTCTTGTAAATGTTTTCAAGTAATTATCACGTTTAAAATGACGTAAATCATCAGGACACCACACAGAACTTTTCGCTATTTTTCCACACGGACGGTTTTAACTGCCGGACCTGTGCGGATTTTGCCGCTCAATTTGAGCGGCAAAATCCGCTCAAATTGGATTTTGCATTAGTAAAACAAATGTTTAGGGATTCGAAATGATTTTTCGGAGTTTATCATTTTTGGTGCCTACTCAGTTATTTGCCCAGACTTGTTGAGATCAGAAAAAAAAATTGATCCATATGGAAGAAGGTGGTGAAGGTAAGAAACATGCTGCCAACTTTCAACTAGGTGTCCAACGACTGCTAAATAAATATTTGATTGCCGAACAGTAGCTGTTTAGTACGATCATGATTTCACAGACAATTGAATAAATCACTGCCTGACACACAATATTTTATTATATTTATTATTAACTATCAAATGATTAAGTAGTTAGAAACTGGTTGGTATGAACGCAGTCATTTATTTTGATACATGGTGTGGTAGCTGTAAAGGGTAATACTCACTTGACTGAAACGATCACCTGGTTCATCTTCAGCGCCTCGGCCAACGACTTTGCCCCTTTGCTGCCAATGTTGTTGCCATGGAGACTGTCAAAAAAGCAGGTCAGTTAGAGACTGTTGTTATCTTTATATGGGAACTCGACAATTCGTATAAAATACAATTCAATGACTTTCTCGTTGATGTCCCTGTAAATCAGGTGAACACTTACTCCAGTACAGTGAGCGTCCGATTGACCATAAGAGCTCGGCTCAGTGGCTTGATCCCCTTACTGCTTATCGAGCTATCCGCCATACTAGGGCAAGAGACAGATTATTTAAACACTATACAGTACGAATATACAGTACACACTGTACAGCCAAAAATAGGTGTACACCTGACTGTGTGGATTTTTTTAACATCCTACTCCACATCTAGTTTCCATTTGCTCTTAAAATAAGCTTCTCGCTTTTGAGAAGATGTTTGACCAGATTTTGGAGATTTCTGCTTGATCACATGTAGGTGAGTGAAGGAAAAAGTTCATGCTAAAACTACACAATTGTGTGCCATGAACATTCTGGGAACATTTTGGAGAAGAACCACATGCAGGTGGGAAAGTCAGGTGTCTCTATTCTTTTGGCCACAAAGTGTAGCATCGGTACATACTTGTATAAATGTTCTACCTTAGAGATTGAATATGGCAGTCTTTGGCGCTTAGCAGACTTCCCAGGAGCTCCATCGCATCGTCCTTAAATTTATTGTTTTCCATCCTAAAAAAATGCAAAATGCAAATGAGACATAACATGCAAATGCTCGCATTGCCTTCCATTTAAAACATGTTTTATTCTAGTGCTCACTGCACAATATTGGGTATACAAAGTTTGGTGTCTGGTGTGAAGAAAAAAAAAAAAACTAAATGGCAAGTGTGAGAAATTTAAATGCGCCTGTGAAAACCGCTATTGATAACAGACGTGTGTATAAATTTTATGTGGTTGATGTGTTTGTGCCACCTCAGCTTGGTGCAGTAAAGGAGCTGTGGTAAAAGTTGCTTGAGAGAGCCAGAGTCCAGGCAGTTGGAGAGCTGCGTCTCATTGGTACACGAGTCGGAGACTTGCAATAGGTACGCCAGCACCGCGCTAACCCCTCCCTTCAGCTTCCCCTGTAGTCTGCAGCCAATCAGATCCTCCTCTACAGATCGTATCCACTCCCCCTGCTGTAGCTCTGCCAGGCAGGCGACTGTAGCTACGCTGTGCATGCTAACCGCCTCGCTGCCTGATCCCGCCACAGTGTTTTGAAGCAGAGACATGGCCATCGTTCGCTGGGTCACTAGCTCTTCTCTGCTGACCCCCAATGCGCTGCCCAGCAGAGTCCCAGCCGCTGAGGACAACAGGCCAGAGAGGAAGCGCATAAAGAGGTCCAGTTTTCCGTTGGTTGTGGCACCGGTTTTCTGGAGCGCAGCACGATAGTGGTTTTGGAAGCCAATTCGCGGCCAGGAAACACTGCTCTCAGAGAACAGATCGAACATTCCACGCCGGGCAGAGGTGTAGTAAAAGAGGGCACCAAGAAACTCCTGCAACGAAGTGTGTACGAAACGCCAAGCCACCGATTCGGAGGACCAGCTCTGCTCGCGCTGAAGGATCCGATGTCCCAGAGATCCTGGTGGTGGTGGAATGTCAACACCGTAAGTTCGTAAGTCACTTTCAGTGAACGTGTAACGTTGGCGCAGAATACTGTAAAAAGCTAAACGTCCGAGAGTGGCCAGCGGCTTCCGGATGCTTCCACCAGACGGGTCTGTGGAAGAGATTTGCGGCCAACAGAAGAGGGCATATACCTCTGTCAGAGTCCGTGGGAGATGTACATCCTCCAAGTTCTTGCCTATGAGGTGGGACAAAGTGGATGTAACAATATGACAAATGCAAGGTACCGAACAAAGTATGAGCAAGGGTTTCTGGGACCTCAGATGGTCCCATGCTTGGCAAGTCTTGTCCTCTGATGTTTGGGAATCTGACTCGGTGGAATGCTGGGATTGTGAGTTCCTTTGAAAGTGTGCATTATGGAAGTAATCCTGAATCTGAGCTTGCAAAAAAGGTGGGACCTCTGTCACACGATCTACCAATCCTGCAGGCACTTTTGCCCCAACTCCAGGCCTTGACAAAAGCCACAGTGTTGCCCCTGGTAACAGGTTGCCCCTGATGATGTTCGTGATGAGATCGGATACCGGAAGCTCCCGACGTGGGTCCGAGGTAGACGGGGCCTCTGAGAAGTCCAGAGGGAAGCGGAATTCTTCCAACCCATCAATGATCAGCAGAACTTTACAGACACGGCTGTTTAAAATCACGTCCACATTATCATACGGAGCAATCAAACGAATTAACCGTTCGAGGGACAAACGATCAAGACTGTTTAATTCCCAACACGAAACAGGAATTGCCAAGCTTAACTCAGGGAATACCTTCCCTGAACTCCATTGATGGATGAATTTGCGGACCAGTCGAGTTTTCCCACTGCCGGCCACGCCTACTGTCAAGGTGACCCGAGGGGCAGTGCTAACCCTCGTCAGTGGTGCGAAGAGTTTATCCAGTCCCAGCGGAAGGCTGTGCAAAGGTCCGACTCCTCTGTTGACTGACACTTGAATGAGATCATGCTCTCTCTGTTGCAGGTCAGATACACCATCAACCAGTAACAGAGCAGGGCCAGGGGTTTGATTGGAGGCTAGAATCTCCTTATCCTCTCTGATTTTCTGAAGGAGAAGGTCTTTATTTTGCTGAACAACCACATCTAAAAAGAAAGCAAATGTGAGACATATAATGCAAGTTTTTTTTTGGACTTCAAATCTAAGAGTTGACATTTTACACACTCACCATGCGAGGTTATGAGTTTGTACTCATCCGGATGCGAGTTCTTCAGGTATGCTTGGAAGGCGATGCCCTGTGGATCAGCCCTGATCAGCAGCTCATTTAGTGCGTGGACTTTATCCTCCAATGCTCTCGTCTCCTTGATAATCCGCGCCCCTTCTGCACTCAGCTCATCGGATTTCCTCAGGTGGTTCACGATGCTCACCAGTAAGGGGTCCGTGATGAAACGCTGCAACGATTTCTGATTCTTACGCAACCAACCATCTGATCGGAACAACAAGAGAGCGAGATGGGGTTTATGTCGCTCATCATTGTCAAGAACCTGAGTGTGGGTGTGGGTGTGGGTGTAAGTGTGTGTATGGGAGTTAATATGGGTAGGAGTGTGTGTATGGGTATGAATGTAGCTATGGGTGTGTGTATTGATATGTTGATGGATGTAGTTATGGGTGTTTGTACTGATATAGATGTAGCTATGGGTGTGTGTACTGGTATAGGTGTAGCTGGGGCGGGTGTATTGTTATGACTATGGGTGTGGCTACTGGTGTATGCATTGGTATGGCAATGGCTATAAATGTGTGTGGGGCTTTTTTACCCTCCATCTGTCTTCGAGTGGCTGATTTCGGAGTGGATTTCAGAACCATGTAGCAGTCATCCTGCCAAGGAATTTGGGAGGTCCTCTCCATCCCAGTGTATTTGCCGTACGTGCTCATGGGACTGTACGTTCCTTAGATGCTGATTCTCACGTCACTGCTTTGGTCCATGTCTCTGATTTTGAAGAAAGAAGGAATTTCCATTAACAAACAAGTTGTTTTTTTGCATGTGCAGCGTTGACGAGTATTTTCCTCAAAGCAGAATCGGTTCTTGTGTTTAATTTTGTATAAAAAAAACTAAACAAAAACACAGGCTGATTCATTTCCGTACGTGCGGCTTGTTAAGGCAGCTTGCATGAGTTGTCCGCCGCTCCCGGATGACAGCGCACCCATGCAGAGCGTCGCAGCAAGGGGGGAATGCATTTATACATTCAAACCCCAGACACAAACCTCACAAACCACATGCATCAGCAAACACTGGCGGTTACCACGGAAACAGCACATCCACACGCACTGCAGAAAAGGTAACCATCGGCAACTATCGATCAGTAAACCGTGATTTTAAACATGACCCCATGACTAAAGTCTGACCGGAAACCCCCCCAGATAAAAATGCATGCAAACTCGTCTAGAATTTAGTCTCAATGAGAACATAGGATTTCCAAAAGTATTGGGACACCCGATTTATTTATTTTTTTCCCTGCGTGTGTTTGAAAAGCTGGTGATATAGATAGTGCTATAGATAAAGAAGCCTAGAACATACAGGTTTCTTCACCATGTGCGTAACCCGACTCTGAAGACGAGGAACTTTCCTCTGGCAGATGTTGAAATGTAAGTTGCCTAACGCATTTTTTTTTTATCAAGATTTCTTGCATATACTTTTTCTTCTTCTTTTGTCTGCTCATCGGTTCTTCCGTCTCCATAACCCCTTCAAACCAACCACCTGCATGTCTGCCCTCAACACATCCATAAACCTCTTTTTTTTTTCCCACTTCTCTACCTGGAAATACGATTTGTAGAACCTCGAAATGCGAATTTGCGAGTTTGTTGTTTTTCGCACGCACAAAATTTGCTGCCGCTTCCATTTTTACTGGATTCCTTAACGTTTTGTGTCCAGCTTCAAGAATTTCTCTTCAAAGGAGAAAATCCGAACAATTCCGCATATCAAGGGAGGGAATGAACAAAGGACGATAAAGAGGTTTGTAAAAGTACGCTGAAATATGTTATAATTAAAACAATTATGTTATTAATTAATATATTATTAATCATATTATTATTAATATTATTATATATTATTATTTTTTGATAAAATTATATATTTTTTAACCAATCAGCCATGCTACAGCACCCCTTGAGCACAGAGGGTTTAAGGGCTTTGCTCAAGAGCCCAAGCGTGGTAGTTTGGCGATACCCACCAACCTTCCGATTGGTACCCCAAACTTATACTCTTGTTTTGAGCAACTTTGAAGGCTGCAATTCGTTATCACGTGAGTAAACCAACAGGAGAAACCAACCTGAAGAGCCAGGAGCATCACCAATGACCTCCACAGGGCAGTAATGAAAAGTATGAGATCAGAAACAGCAGTAGCAACCACAAGATACAAACTTCTTAACAGCTCTAAACCTTGGAATCCGAAAGAGAAACGAAGAGAAAATGGGGAATTGAACGTGGAATAGGATGTTCAGGTGTCCAGAAACTTAACGGCGATACGGTGCGGTGCTGAAAAAACAAGCCTGAAATATGCTTTTGTAAGGTTTTTCATTTCAAATTCTAAATCATGGTGTCACATAACTTTACAAAAACTGACTGCTAGCATAACATCAGCTAAGCACTTCGTAGCGCATCAACGGGTCTCAGCAGATGCTTCGATTCGCTTCAAGCCGTCTGATCATGTTTTCAATCATTTTGCAGAAATTTGAGTCCGTTACAGGGGGTCCAAGAAAGGACCACAGCGGTCCCCATAATTCACGCCAACTTACACACACACACTCAGAAGGTGGTAGAACTCTCACCGTATCCAGCTGTGTGTCTTCACTCGTTCCTCTGTGCTCGTTCTTCTCGTTTCATCGCCTCGACTTCAGACTTTTCGCCAGTGCACATGCGAACAAGCCCTCGTCTTTTCTGCCTCTTTTGAGTTTTCGTTCTTCCTGTCACACCTCACGCTCTTCCTGTGTCACAGATCGAATAGGCAGCAGCATCCTTGCGTCACACGCACTCATACACACATACGTAACCACATACACACACACACACACGCACACACACACGGTTCAACTTTGGTAAGTAGCTCACTGCCGTTACCTGCATCCTCTTCTCTTGTGCATGACTCCCCACACACACACACAGACACACACACTTATTACCACATGAATGCAACGTCTCGTTTTCACACTACACCAGTTTACACACACACACTTCAGAATCAGGCGGTATTTGAATAAATTGCTCGGAGTTGAAGGCATCACGCGAGCATCTGTCACCCTACAGGAAGTGCTTCTGAGCGAACAGGAAAGGGGTGTAGACGTGTAGGAGACGTGCAGACGTATGAGAGACCATTGAAAAAAATGAGGGAAGACCATGAGGGATCATCAGCGACATCCACCCCGACATCCACGGTTCAGACCACGCGATGCCTCAACAGTGTTCAGAAGCAGAAGACCAGAATCCGAGAAGCAAAACTCTGGAACCTTGGAGACCAAATGCCAAAGTGTGGAGAAGGAAAGAATCTGCTCATAATCCACATGCTCTTAGGTCGAGGGTATATAAAGTGGAGGTAGTGCCATGACTTTGGGATTGTATTGTTTCTTGTGGAACATGCTCACTAATCTTCATGGATGGTGGAACGTTGAGATCAAATGTGAAAAAAAGGAAACACAGCATCAGATAAGGTGGACGTTACCTTGAAAAAGGTGCACGTTTTAAATATCCCTCTTAAAAGGTTCCTCAAATGGTTCTTTGTTTAGGTGGATATGGTTCTGGGAAGAACCTTTAACCACAAAAGGTTTCTTGTAGTGGAAAGTTCTCTATGACACTAAAATGCTTTTTTCCAGGTTGATGAATGGTTCTTTGGGGAACCAAAAATAGCTCTTTTATGACATCTTAGATGGACATGGTATTGAGGATGGTATGGTATCGCTTTGGCTGTTCAGAAGAGTTCTTTGTAGAACCAGAAAAGGTTCCAGAATGAAAACTAAGGAGAAAAAAAAAGGTCCTTCTGGGAACCCTTGACTGAATAGATCTTGTCCTCCACGGCATTGCTGTGGTTCTTCTGGGTTTTATTTACTGGGTTGGTTGAAGTATTTTAGAAGACGTCTTTAAGCCGTCTGAGATCTTCATACAGTATCAGGAGTTCTCATAGAAGGGGAAGAACCACAGAGTGATTTGCAGCTTAGGAGGATTCTGAAGCCCATGGTGGACCACGAGTTTAAATGCGGTGACATGACATTTTCATTTGAACTCCCAAAACCATGAAGATATCCGTTCTTAAGGGTTGGACCATGTGGAAGATCTCCTGCCTACTCGTCTTATCTCCTAACCTCAATCAGAACCTGAATTTTCTAACGCCCCCTGGTGGCTGAATGAATTTCGTACAAAATCTAGTGAAACATCTTCTCAGGAGCTTTTATTATGCAACAGTTTGTTCATTAAAGACGAACGCTGGACATTTTTAAACCCGGTGGCTGTTACATTAACGCATTACAGGTGTTATGGGGACACGGGGAACACACTTCGGCTGATTTCCGAAAAACAACAAAAAAACAGATATACAGGTAAACAGGTAAACATGCAACATCAGAGTTGTCCCTTTTTTTTTTTTTTTTTTTATAAAGACACGTTTGACATGTTACAGATGTATAAAAAAATGTTTTTTGGCAACTTTAACATCCCGATTGACACAATATCGTAATAAAACTTGTCAAGGTGTGACGTAAACAACAACAATAATTTTTTTTTAGTGTCGTACCTTTGTGTAAATAATATATTTTTTTTTAAAATCACTTTGTTTTATGACACACATCGTAAAAATAGACTTCCTTAAAATGTACACACACACACACACACACACACACACACACACACACACACACAAATGTTAAAGATCCACAGGTGAGTCCTGTTCATTTAACTCCATTGACAAGTAGTCTTGCGGCCGTCTGTGGGGGATGGAAACACACACACACACACACACACACACACACACACACACACACACACACTCGGGTCAATCTTTCCGGATTACTTATGACCAAAGGAATAACGTTGTTAAAACAGACATTGTGTGGATGCTTACTTTTTCTTGTACAGGTAGTAAAAGATGGCTCCGCCCACTGCACACAGCATCACCACTGTTACCACCAGTCCCACCTGCAGCCCCACCGATGACTCTGATTGGATAATCAAACTGTCAATCATTCTCAAACATTCTCATAACACTTTTAATAATGACCCCGTATTTGACCCCGAACTCCTTAATGTTTACAAAAACTGTCACAAAGTAGTTGTGTTACATGATGTAGTTTCTTTCACATTTTGTCACATGATGCAGTTTTGTGTCACATTTTGTCACATGATATAGTTTTGTGTCACATTTTGTGTCACATGATGCAGTTTTGCGTCACATTTTGTGTCACATGATGCAGTTTTGTGTCACATTTTGTGTCACATGATGCAGTTTTGTGTCACATTTTGTGTCACATGATACAGTTTTGTGTCACATTTTGTGTCACATGATACAGTTTTGTGTCACATTTTGTGTCACATGATGTAGTTTTGTGTCACATTTTGTGTCACATGATGTAGTTTTGTGTCACATTTTGTGTCACATGATGCAGTTTTGTGTCACATTTTGTGTCACATGATACAGTTTTGTGTCACATTTTGTGTCACATGATACAGTTTTGTGTCACATTTTGTGTCACATGATGTAGTTTTGTGTCACATTTTGTGTCACATGATGCAGTTTTGTGTCACATTTTGTGTCACATGATACAGTTTTGTGTCACATTTGGTGTCACATGATGCAGTTTTGTATCACATTTTGTGTCACATGATATAGTTTTGTGTCACATGATGCAGTTTTGTGTCACATTTTGTCACATGATACAGTTTTGCGTCACATTTTGTGTCACATGATACAGTTTTGCGTCACATGATGCAGTTTTGCGTCACATTTTGTGTCACATGATACAGTTTTGTGTCACATTTTGTGTCACATGATGCAGTTTTGTGTCACCTTTTGTGTCACATGATGCAGTTTTGTGTCTTATTTTGTGTCACATGATGCAGTTTTGTGTCACATTTTGTGTCACATGATACAGTTTTGTGTCACATTTTGTCACATGATACAGTTTTGTGTCACATTTTGTCACATGATACAGTTTTGTGTCACATTTTGTCACATGATGCAGTTTTGTGTCACCTTTTGTCACATGATGCAGTTTTGTGTCTTATTTTGTGTCACATGATGCAGTTTTGTGTCACATTTTGTGTCACATGATACAGTTTTGCGTCACATTTTGTCACATGATACAGTTTTGTGTCACATTTTGTCACATGATACAGTTTTGTGTCACATTTTGTCACATGATGCAGTTTTGTGTCACATTTTGTGTCACATGATACAGTTTTGTGTCACATTTTGTCACATGATACAGTTTTGTGTCACATTTTGTGTCACATGATACAGTTTTGTGTCACATTTTGTGTCACATGATACAGTTTTGTGTCACATTTTGTCACATGATGCAGTTTTGTGTCACATTTTGTGTCACATGATACAGTTTTGTGTCACATGTTGTGTCACATGATGTAGTTTTGTGTCACATTTTGTCACATGATACAGTTTTGTGTCACATTTTGTGTCACATGATACAGTTTTGTGTCACATTTTGTGTCACATGATACAGTTTTGTGTCACATTTTGTCACATGATGCAGTTTTGTGTCACATTTTGTGTCACATGATGCAGTTTTGTGTCACATCTTGTGTCACATGATAGTTTTGTGTCACATTTTGTCACATGATGCAGTTTTGTGTCATTTTGTGTCACATGCAGTTTTGTGTCACATTTTGTGTCACATGATACAGTTTTGTGTCACATTTTGTCACATGATACAGTTTTGTGTCACATTTTGTCACATAATACAGTTTTGTGTCACATTTTGTGTCACATGATGCAGTTTTGTCACATTTTGTGTCACATGATACAGTTTTGTGTCACATTTTGTCACATGATACAGTTTTGTGTCACATTTTGTCACATGATGCAGTTTTGTGTCACATTTTGTCACATGATACAGTTTTGTGTCACATTTTGTCACATGATGCAGTTTTGTGTCACATTTTGTGTCACATGATGCAGTTTTGTGTCACATTTTGTGTCACATGATACAGTTTTGTGTCACATTTTGTCACATGATGCAGTTTTGTGTCACATTTTGTGTCACATGATGCAGTTTTGGGTCACATTTTGTGTCACATGATACAGTTTTGTGTCTTATTTTGTGTCACATGATACAGTTTTGCGTCACATTTTGTCACATGATACAGTTTTGTGTCACATTTTGTGTCACATGATACAGTTTTGTGTCACATTTTGTCACATGATTAGTTTTGGTCACTTTTGTCACATGATGCAGTTTTGTGTCACATTTTGTGTCACATGATACAGTTTTGTGTCACATTTTGTGTCACATGATACAGTTTTGCGTCACATTTTGTGTCACATGATGCAGTTTTGCGTCACATTTTGTGTCACATAATGCAGTTTTGTGTCACATTTTGTGTCACATGATGCAGTTTTGTGTCACATTTTGTGTCACATGATGCAGTTTTGTGTCACATTTTGTGTCACATGATGCAGTTTTGGGTCACATTTTGTGTCACATGATACAGTTTTGTGTCTTATTTTGTGTCACATGATACAGTTTTGCGTCACATTTTGTCACATGATACAGTTTTGTGTCACATTTTGTCACATGATACAGTTTTGTGTCACATTTTGTGTCACATGATACAGTTTTGTGTCACATTTTGTCACATGATGCAGTTTTGTGTCACATTTTGTGTCACATGATACAGTTTTGTGTCACATTTTGTGTCACATGATGTAGTTTTGTGTCACATTTTGTCACATGATACAGTTTTGTGTCACATTTTGTCACATGATACAGTTTTGTGTCACATTTTGTCACATGATGCAGTTTTGTGTCACATTTTGTGTCACATGATACAGTTTTGTGTCACATTTTGTGTCACATGATGTAGTTTTGTGTCACATTTTGTCACATGATACAGTTTTGTGTCACATTTTGTCACATGATACAGTTTTGTGTCACATTTTGTGTCACATGATACAGTTTTGTGTCACATTTTGTCACATGATGCAGTTTTGTGTCACATTTTGTGTCACATGATACAGTTTTGTGTCACATTTTGTGTCACATGATACAGTTTTGTGTCACATTTTGTGTCACATGATACAGTTTTGTGTCACATTTTGTCACATGATGCAGTTTTGTGTCACATTTTGTGTCACATGATGCAGTTTTGTGTCACATTTTGTGTCACATGATACAGTTTTGTGTCACATTTTGTCACATGATGCAGTTTTGTGTCATTTTGTGTCACATGCAGTTTTGTGTCACATTTTGTGTCACATGATACAGTTTTGTGTCACATTTTGTCACATGATACAGTTTTGTGTCACATTTTGTCACATGATACAGTTTTGTGTCACATTTTGTCACATGATACAGTTTTGTGTCACATTTTGTGTCACATGATGCAGTTTTGTCACATTTTGTGTCACATGATACAGTTTTGTGTCACATTTTGTCACATGATACAGTTTTGTGTCACATTTTGTCACATGATGCAGTTTTGTGTCACATTTTGTCACATGATGCAGTTTTGTGTCACATTTTGTGTCACATGATACAGTTTTGTGTCACATTTTGTGTCACATGATGTAGTTTTGTGTCACATTTTGTCACATGATGCAGTTTTGTGTCACATTTTGTGTCACATGATACAGTTTTGTGTCACATTTTGTGTCACATGATGTAGTTTTGTGTCACATTTTGTCACATGATACAGTTTTGTGTCACATTTTGTCACATGATACAGTTTTGTGTCACATTTTGTGTCACATGATACAGTTTTGTGTCACATTTTGTCACATGATGCAGTTTTGTGTCACATTTTGTGTCACATGATACAGTTTTGTGTCACATTTTGTGTCACATGATGCAGTTTTGTGTCACATTTTGTGTCACATGATACAGTTTTGTGTCACATTTTGTCACATGATGCAGTTTTGTGTCATTTTGTGTCACATGCAGTTTTGTGTCACATTTTGTGTCACATGATACAGTTTTGTGTCACATTTTGTCACATGATACAGTTTTGTGTCACATTTTGTCACATGATACAGTTTTGTGTCACATTTTGTCACATGATGCAGTTTTGTGTCACATTTTGTCACATGATACAGTTTTGTGTCACATTTTGTCACATGATGCAGTTTTGTGTCACATTTTGTGTCACATGATGCAGTTTTGTGTCACATTTTGTGTCACATGATACAGTTTTGTGTCACATTTTGTCACATGATGCAGTTTTGTGTCACATTTTGTGTCACATGATGCAGTTTTGGGTCACATTTTGTGTCACATGATACAGTTTTGTGTCTTATTTTGTGTCACATGATACAGTTTTGCGTCACATTTTGTCACATGATACAGTTTTGTGTCACATTTTGTGTCACATGATACAGTTTTGTGTCACATTTTGTGTCACATGATATAGTTTTGCGTCACATTTTGTCACATGATGCAGTTTTGTGTCACATTTTGTGTCACATGATACAGTTTTGTGTCACATTTTGTGTCACATGATACAGTTTTGCGTCACATTTTGTGTCACATGATACAGTTTTGCGTCACATTTTGTGTCACATGATGCAGTTTTGCGTCACATTTTGTGTCACATAATGCAGTTTTGTGTCACATTTTGTGTCACATGATGCAGTTTTGTGTCACATTTTGTGTCACATGATGCAGTTTTGGGTCACATTTTGTGTCACATGATACAGTTTTGTGTCTTATTTTGTGTCACATGATACAGTTTTGCGTCACATTTTGTCACATGATACAGTTTTGTGTCACATTTTGTCACATGATACAGTTTTGTGTCACATTTTGTGTCACATGATACAGTTTTGTGTCACATTTTGTGTCACATAATGCAGTTTTGTGTCACATTTTGTGTCACATGATGCAGTTTTGTGTCACATTTTGTGTCACATGATGCAGTTTTGGGTCACATTTTGTGTCACATGATACAGTTTTGTGTCTTATTTTGTGTCACATGATACAGTTTTGCGTCACATTTTGTCACATGATACAGTTTTGCGTCACATTTTGTCACATGATACAGTTTTGTGTCACATTTTGTGTCACATGATACAGTTTTGTGTCACATTTTGTGTCACATGATGCAGTTTTGTGTCACATTTTGTGTCACATGATGCAGTTTTGTGTCACATTTTGTGTCACATGATACAGTTTTGTGTCACATTTTGTGTCACATGATGTAGTTTTGTGTCACATTTTGTCACATGATACAGTTTTGTGTCACATTTTGTCACATGATACAGTTTTGTGTCACATTTTGTCACATGATGCAGTTTTGTGTCACATTTTGTGTCACATGATACAGTTTTGTGTCACATTTTGTGTCACATGATGTAGTTTTGTGTCACATTTTGTCACATGATACAGTTTTGTGTCACATTTTGTCACATGATACAGTTTTGTGTCACATTTTGTGTCACATGATACAGTTTTGTGTCACATTTTGTCACATGATGCAGTTTTGTGTCACATTTTGTGTCACATGATACAGTTTTGTGTCACATTTTGTGTCACATGATACAGTTTTGTGTCACATTTTGTCACATGATACAGTTTTGTGTCACATTTTGTCACATGATGCAGTTTTGTGTCACATTTTGTGTCACATGATGCAGTTTTGTGTCACATTTTGTGTCACATGATACAGTTTTGTGTCACATTTTGTCACATGATGCAGTTTTGTGTCATTTTGTGTCACATGCAGTTTTGTGTCACATTTTGTGTCACATGATACAGTTTTGTGTCACATTTTGTCACATGATACAGTTTTGTGTCACATTTTGTCACATGATACAGTTTTGTGTCACATTTTGTCACATGATACAGTTTTGTGTCACATTTTGTGTCACATGATGCAGTTTTGTCACATTTTGTGTCACATGATACAGTTTTGTGTCACATTTTGTCACATGATACAGTTTTGTGTCACATTTTGTCACATGATGCAGTTTTGTGTCACATTTTGTCACATGATACAGTTTTGTGTCACATTTTGTGTCACATGATACAGTTTTGTGTCACATTTTGTGTCACATGATGTAGTTTTGTGTCACATTTTGTCACATGATACAGTTTTGTGTCACATTTTGTCACATGATACAGTTTTGTGTCACATTTTGTCACATGATGCAGTTTTGTGTCACATTTTGTGTCACATGATACAGTTTTGTGTCACATTTTGTGTCACATGATGTAGTTTTGTGTCACATTTTGTCACATGATACAGTTTTGTGTCACATTTTGTCACATGATACAGTTTTGTGTCACATTTTGTGTCACATGATATAGTTTTGTGTCACATTTTGTCACATGATGCAGTTTTGTGTCACATTTTGTGTCACATGATACAGTTTTGTGTCACATTTTGTGTCACATGATACAGTTTTGTGTCACATTTTGTCACATGATGCAGTTTTGTGTCACATTTTGTGTCACATGATGCAGTTTTGTGTCACATTTTGTGTCACATGATACAGTTTTGTGTCACATTTTGTCACATGATGCAGTTTTGTGTCATTTTGTGTCACATGCAGTTTTGTGTCACATTTTGTGTCACATGATACAGTTTTGTGTCACATTTTGTCACATGATACAGTTTTGTGTCACATTTTGTCACATGATACAGTTTTGTGTCACATTTTGTGTCACATGATGCAGTTTTGTCACATTTTGTGTCACATGATACAGTTTTGTGTCACATTTTGTCACATGATACAGTTTTGTGTCACATTTTGTCACATGATGCAGTTTTGTGTCACATTTTGTCACATGATACAGTTTTGTGTCACATTTTGTCACATGATGCAGTTTTGTGTCACATTTTGTGTCACATGATGCAGTTTTGTGTCACATTTTGTGTCACACGATACAGTTTTGTGTCACATTTTGTCACATGATGCAGTTTTGTGTCACATTTTGTGTCACATGATGCAGTTTTGGGTCACATTTTGTGTCACATGATACAGTTTTGTGTCTTATTTTGTGTCACATGATACAGTTTTGTGTCACATTTTGTGTCACATGATACAGTTTTGTGTCACATTTTGTGTCACATGATACAGTTTTGCGTCACATTTTGTGTCACATGATGCAGTTTTGTGTCACATTTTGTGTCACATGATACAGTTTTGTGTCACATTTTGTGTCACATGATACAGTTTTGCGTCACATTTTGTGTCACATGATGCAGTTTTGTGTCACATTTTGTGTCACATGATGCAGTTTTGTGTCACATTTTGTGTCACATGATGCAGTTTTGGGTCACATTTTGTGTCACATGATGCAGTTTTGGGTCACATTTTGTGTCACATGATGCAGTTTTGGGTCACAGTTATGTGTCACATTTTGCACCTGTGTCTAATGATGCAAATTAAATTGTACTTAACAATATTATTAGCTCACACACTTTATAAATGTATGAAATATATTTCAGGGCTAAATCACTCGGGGTTGTGCTGCTCGCATAAAAGAGTGTGTGTGTGTGTGTGTGTGTGTGTACCTTTACTGTGCACCGGTTCCTGGATTGCACTGCAGGAACGAGTGAGAGTTGCCTGCAGTGTCTGGGCCACGAGCTCCCTCTGCTGGTTAGAGAGTGCAAATACGTGCCCTTCGGCATACAGGCTGTTGGAGATGCAGGTCAGATTCACACCTGCCACATCACACACACACACACACACACACACACACACACACACACACACACACACACACACACACACCCATTCAGGACAAGGGACAAGTGTCTTCACCTGCTCCATTTGAATACTTTTACCTGTTGTGTTTGTGTTACCTGCAAGATGAGCAACAGAGATTCCACACTGACAGGACCCCTCCAACATCTTTGCAAATCCCTCAGGTGTACATGCTACAAGGAAGTAAGACATGATAAGATGTGTGTGTTCTACACCAACTAAACAAGACATACGTATTTTCCCAAAATCATAATAAAAAAAAAGGGTTATGAATAAAAAAAGTGAAAAACGTACTGATGTGGGACTCCGCCTGCAGACACAGGTCCATGTGGACGAAGTGAATAGGGCTCGGGCAAAGGTTTGGGAGGTGGGGTGTTGGATGGGAGGCAGTCCAAACAGTGGATCGGTTAGTCAGGCAGCGAGAGACCGAGTCAAATCTAAACACACACACACACACACACACACACACACACACACACACACACACACACACACACACACACACACACCAGGTAAGTAATTACAACTACAGAAAAAAAACATGGAGGGTGAAAATCTAAATGCACAGAAAGCACACACCTGGCAACCGGGTGCACAACCGAAAACATAACCCCGCAGCAAGAGGGTTGCAGGTTCGAATTGTTTGAGAGCACCAACAGGTCCTGGACTTTCGAATTGGCGCAGATGGTCGGCAGGCCGTAACACAACCAGATGGAGCCAAGAGACGTCACGGTGGGCAAACTCTGATCTGTGGGAAAGAAAACACACACACACACACACACACACACACACACACACACACACACACACACACACACAATAAGATATGCCTAAAATACATTCTGTACAATGCCTTCCATTCATAATCAGTACATCATAAATCACGTCATGTTCTCATCCTGTACGGTTTCCATGGTGACCCTGGACACACTCACGATCTCAACCGGGACACACTCACGCTCTCACCCCAGATATGCTCTCACCCTGAGGACACACTCTCACTCCAGATATTCTCACCTGCTCTGGACTCGTTGCCTATTAGGAAGAGTCCGTCGCTTCCTAGACTTCCCTTAAGAGGAATGACGTGTCTTGCGGTGCTGAGCTCGTACAACACTATAACCAATCCTTGCAAAGAAAGCCCAGGTGGGCCAATCAGTTCCACGTACACGTCGACTCCTGAAACTCCACCCACCTCATTAATGACAAGTTCTGCAGGGGGACGGGGGCAATCGTTGTCTTTCATTGGCGTCAGAGAGGAAACCTGAAAGACCAAAGTGAACCAGTTAGCTGGCGTGGCATGACTGATGAACGAAAATACGTCTATGATCAGGAAGTGACCTCACCCTAAAGGAGTTCAGGTCGAGACGGCTTAGTCCACATCTGCTGAGACTCTCATCTTCATGAAGCAAGGTTGAGTCTTCCAGCAGGGGGAGCTGTCCCGGCATCAGGGCGTTGATAAGATCGGCCCAGTTTCTGTCTGAACTACGAGACCGGTACACCACGGCATCCAGGAGCCCGTTTTTGGGAACGCTGATCTTCTCAATTGAGGGCGGAGATGTTGAGCGGTATATCGCTATAGCGTCCGGGCCGTTTTGGATGGTATTCGGCGGCAGGGCGATATGCGGTTGGAGCTTATCGCTGCCGATCTACAAAAGTAACAAATACGATAGCGCCAAAAACTCGACGGAGATGTGAGACATCTCTAATTTTCTAAAACTCACCACGAAGTAGCCGTGTTTGTCCGTGTATTGCCCATGGAGTTCGATTTCGCGGTAAATTTTCCCGTCATTGCCGTTGATCAGTAGAACCCAGACGTTGTCGAGGGAAGTCCGGTGGCCGGACGGATGCCAGAGTTCCAGAAACTCCTCATCTTCTGCACCGCCTGGTGAGTCAGTGTTCACCTCGCTGATCAGGAAGTCGCCCTCTGTACCTGACTCCGGCTCCGGAGGTTCGTCAGTCACATTGACAGCTGCAATAATATTGTTAACCTGGTCTTAACTTTGGTAGCATTCACCATAACCCCAAAACCTCATGTGTTATAGGTAAAAATTAGATACTTGGTGGACCAGTTGGAATCAAGAATTCGACTGCATTATTGTATAAGCCCATGCAATTAGATTCTAGTCAATCGGAATTTGGAATTCGATTACATCTTGATACAAGTTCATACAAGCAGCCCAGGCCTCCCAAATCAAACGACTTCCCGCAAAAAATACAAGACTATGGATGAAGATCCTTGGTTGTCACTTTCCCTACCGGCTAGCGTTAGCAAACAGCTTAGGTAAGAGGAGAACCTACCAGTGCTGTACGGGCAACTGTGGTACCAGCTGCAGTGGCTGGATTCGCTCGGCCTCTGTAAGTGGTGCTGGAACACACCAGGATCTCTTGCCCAGTGAGCCGTACCACACCGTGTCACGTAAGCGTCACCTTCCGAAAAACTGCGGGAGGGAATCAGAAAGTGAATCGGAATTCTTATGAAGTGTGTAGGTAATGATTTCCTTCCTAACCCGTTTTACCTGCGGTCGAACTGGAAAGCTTTCCTTCCTGGGATGAGCGTCTCAGTGAGAAGGTTGCTCGGGGTGTTTGTAAGCCCATTGCAGACGAAGGCATCGAGTGGCTGAAGCTGATTGGCCAGGCTGCCTTTTGGGAAATCGTTAACCTTCCCTTGGTACACTGCCAACGCCCAGCCATCTAAATCTGAAAGGTTAAAAAGTCAAGCAGCAGATCGATAAACTGGAGTAGTACCATAACATAAAAATGATTTAGACTTTACCCGTCAAAGAAGCTGTGTCTAAATTTACAGAGACGTTCCCTGGTGCGCTGGCCTGGAACCCTGCGCTGGTCTTCACTCGGTCTGTCTGCAAGTCGTACACCACCACAGTCATGGCCCCTTTGTCCGTCCCTACGCTGATCTCTACAGGTCCGGTCAAAGTCCAACCACTCAACTGAATCCTGTTAATCCAAAGGTGTCCGGGATTCGACGGTGGGCAAATGTTGGGTCGTCCAGGTGTAGGAACGGCGTTTTGGAAGCTGTAGTAGTTTTCCGAAAGCCAGCACCTCTGAATGGATTCGTCTCCATCTAAAAAGTAACTATTCTCAACGTATGGTAAAGAACCCGGCGTAAGGACGTGCACCAGGATATCGGCGGAGGAGGTTGAAAAGCGTGACGTGTAAACTAATGCGTCAAGCAGCCCGATCGCAGAGACATTTCCTTTTTCGGCTACAGGAACCCAGGACGGGCCATACAGGGCGATGGCATCTGGGCCGTTCTGGACCGAGTTGGGCGGAAGCTGGATGGCGGGCGGTGGCTGGAGCTCGGCCGAGCCGATGAGGAAGAACCCTCTTTCGTCCGTACTGTGCCCGCTCAGGTTCACGACACGGTACGCCACGTTGCCATTGCCATTGTAGAAAACAAGGGTGTAGCCGTTTAAAGAGGTGGAGCCGCCGCTCAGGGAGAACAACTCGACGAATTCTTGGGTGTCTAAAGCAGGGTTATCGGCATTCACCTCGCTGATTATCAGACACGAATGTACAGCTGAGAAACATACGGAGAAAAACAGCACCAGCGCCCCCGGGACACTCCAGCTCATGGTTGGCAAAATACGCAAACTTGACAGGGGAGATGAATCAGGACAGTGAGACGGCCTGGAGAAAGAGCAGAAATTAGATATCACTCCATCGAGCTAAATAATATCCAAAGTGTTTATTCAACCCTGATGAAATGAGGGTTTTTTTTTTTAAGACCGATAGACCCTTTAACCCTTTACTTGAGGCCACAGCGCCACCAAGGGAATATTTATCGATTAAAAAAAATAAATAACTCGTACGTTTTAAACTGCTTGGTTACGTTTCACGTCCGTGAAGCAAAAAACCCAATGAACACAATATATATATATATTTTTTTAATGCATTTCTGTATTCTATTGATGGTTTCTACAGATGTGGCGTTGCCATGGTGGTATTAAGAGGTGGATTTGTTCACCACTGAAAGCCTGATGCTTGTAGAATATATCAAAAAACATGAATAATCAGCATCTTTGGACCAATTATAATAAAGGATTCCGGCCCATGAGTCACATGATCGCACTTGAGTACTAGGTAGTATGGTAGAATAGTGCGCAGCGAGCGCCGGCAGTCACCATGGTAACATCGGAACGCAGCATACTACTCAGTACGCTAGTACGCTACTTCAGACGCGGTCGTTATTTATCGCACTTTTGGTGTTTATTCAAGACAAAAAAAGGCGCAAAACGTCTTTATTATGGACTTTAATCTTCTAGTGCGTTTGTTAAGTCTCTTAAAACGTCATAAAAAAGTTTAAAAAAGGAAATACATGGACACACGTCCCATATTCCATCCAAACAAGCAAAACAAACCCAGCTTCTAAAAAAAAAAAAAAACTTCCTCCAACATGTCCAAAATGTGGGTTTCAGACCCAAAAAAACACTCACCCACACACGTCTAATAGTCCCGGGTTGATCTTTGGAGATGTTTGGTGATGGTTTGGGAGGTCCTGCTCCCTCTGTCGTGTCCCGAAAAACCTCCCACCCATCCCCCGACAACACCCCCCCCAAAACCCCGCTGCTTACTTTAAAGTCTTCGGCTCCTTTAAACGACTCCTAGAACTGATTCGATTCGTCCGAAAGTATTCGGACACTTCATATTTGGTGAACGATATGCAAGATCATAATAATATTAATAATATAATAATAATATTTATATATTATTAATAGTGATGTACTATTATTATTATATTATTTATGTATTATTTAATTAAATATTTTATTTAAGCAAATTTAATGAATACCGCAGAAATCAAATCAGACAAAAACTCTATGCTCGGGTGTCCAAAAACTTTTGGACGTACCAATTGTGTGTTGATTGGGTACCAGTTTTAAATAAATTTGTAAATAATAATACGGAAATAAAAAATTCACTCCACTGCCGCTGCATTGATCCAGATTCGGGGATGAATCGAATCCGAACCGAAGGAGTCGATTCGTAATGTGTGTGGGCGGTCAAATTCTTCCTCTGCGAACGTGTGTGTGTGTGTGTGTGTGTGTGTGTGTGTGTGTGTGTGTGTGTGTGTGAGAGAGAGAGAGATATAAAGCCCTACACGGTTTGATATATGCTGTATATGAAATGAGGACTGTACTTTTGCTAGTGAAATATGACTCGTGACTCGAATGACTCATTAGAGTTTTTTTCCTTTTCAGGTTTTTCAGCTAAAAAGATTCATCATGGAAAATCCTGATTTAGGGAAGTGGTTTATTTCTTTGGGTCAAAGCAACATCCAGAGCGACTTGATCTCCTTCCTACAGTTAAGGACTGATAGGGTTAAGGGCCTTGCTTAGGGGCCCAGAAAGGGCAGCTTGCTGGGGCTGGGATTTAAACTCATGACCCTTTGGAACGCTAAGCTTCCACCTTCTGACAATACACAATACAGCTAAGGTCCAAAGTACACGTAGTCTACAACTCCAAAACTATATACATATACATAGGCTGTGAGAGCAAAAGTATCTGGACACTTGACTTTTCCACCCACCCTTCGCCCGAACTACGAGACCAAATCCAGCTCCATGAAGTCATGGGGTTGGAAGATATGGAAGATCTTTAAAGCTTAAAACCCTAATCAAGCTACTGGAACATCTCAGGAGACCTATTCCGTGGACATGTTAAAAAATGTGCATACCAATCGTATGCTCGGGTGTCCACAAACTTTTGATTTCGAGAGTGCTGAAGTGCAGACACTGGAGATTTTTCCAGAAAAAAAAGAAAAGAAAACTCACAGAGGAGCGTCCCCTATACACAAGTGTGTGTGTGTGTGTGTGTGTGTGTGTGTGTGTGTGTGTGTGTGTGGAAACGGTTTCTATAGAAACAATCGAAAAAAGAAGAAAATTGCGGCGTTAACTCACGTAAACTGATTTCGCTCTCCGGCTGTTTATTTCGAGAAGCGACGAAGCACTCGTTTTCCCGAACTCTTCTAATCAGCAAGCAATCAGCGCTCCGAACGTTCCGTGGGAAAGTCACGTCCACGTCTAACTTCACCCTAGTCTCTCGTTTCATTGTGAGTGTGCGCCTCCTGAGTCACGCATATTCGGATGTTGCAATCAAAAAAAACCAAAAAAACAGAAGTCTGAAACCTAAGATTGACGCAAAGACGCGAACACGGGGTGACAAACTGCTTTCGAACACAAAAAAAGTCAAACAAAATATTTTGTACAAAACAGGGGGGGTTTCGAAACGACTGGCGCCCCTTACACTATAGTTTGTGATGCGTCTTACGGAGAGAGTCACTTCCTGTTATGCCTAAGATTGACCCAAAGATGCGGTTAGGACACGTGACTCGAGGTAACGGTTTCCAGAACGCGCAAAGATTTTTTTTTATAGAATTAGTAAAAACATTGTACACAAAAAAAGGGGGGATTTCTAAATAACTGGCACTCATACACAATATTTCTCCATGCAGTATATAAGATATTTCTTCCGCAAAAGGATAAACAAATGGGCCAAAAGTATTTAGACTTTTTTTTGCCCCCCACTGGGATGTGTTTCTTCTCCAAAACCATCTCCATTACCTTCTACGGGACTCGAACCCGTTCCATTTTATTCCTGAGATGTTCCACTAGATTTGGAGCAGATTTCTCGAGATTCATTCAGTCACAAGAAGGGTGGTAGATGGAGACGAGGAATTGAGGAGTGAAGTGAAGTTTAGTGCTCTAGAGCAGGAGATCTTCTACATCTTCCAACCCCCCTATGGAATGTGGAGCTTCTTCATGTGCACAAATGTTATGAGGTTCTGGGTCTCAAGCGAAGTCTAAAGACGTCCCAAACAACGACAGTCTGGAGAAGAACCTCATGCAGCTGGATGTTCGAAAACTTTGGCTTGAGAGATGATGACAGATGTTCTTGTTCGTCTGAAAGATTAGGAGTCGCATGCGGTGCCAGCTGGTGTTCCTCAACGCGCTTTGGTTTTTTTCTGAACTTACCTTCTTGCTGAGGGTGACAATCACGGAAAAACAGAAGCAATCCCAGATGGCGTAACACCTTCGCTTGACGAGGGAGGTCACGCCCAAGGGTGCGTGTTCTAGCGTGTTCTGTCTCCCGCTGTATGAGTTTGACGGGAATCATTTCGCTCTGGATGCCTTGGTGGGAATCTGGCACGAAAGGTGAAAGTCCTACAGAGAGATCACAGCCCATGGTTGGTGGTGACTTGAAGTGTTTTAGAAATCTCCTGATCTTCACAGTGGTTACACAAACTGGTGTGCAAAACGTAAAACCTCCAGCGAAGCTCCATTCCATCGCAGAACGGAAAACCACGCAGATCGAGGCCACGTGGTCATGGAGAACCTCCCATCTTCCATGCTTGACGGTCCATCTCTGGTCTAACATCACAACTGAGCAGTTTAGGTTGCAAAACCTTGCTCAAGGACCCAGCAGCTTGCTGGAGCTCGGGTTTGAACTCACAACCTTCTGGTCTCATGCCTCACCCAGCAAGTTACCCCTTCCCAACAGGGGTCTGATAGGGTAATTCATCCAAGAAAAGTTCCTCACACTCACCATAAACAACAATCGCGATCCATCGTGAAATGCTCTTTGGTCCCTGTCAGTCTTCTGAATGCGAGATCCCTGTCCATGTCGGAAAAGCCGGACAAAACTTCTTATTCTGCTTGAGCGACTCATCGACACATGGGCCTTCTCCAGCACAGCAATGATTTTTCTCTGTGGACTTAATAGTATCTGGGAACAATTGTGAAATTATCCAATTGTTCGGGGGTTCCTGGTCTCGTCTGACCAGAGAGGAACCCGGTGTGGTGTTCTGGGATGCTTTTCGCGTCATCAGAGTAGTCGTACAAAAGGGTCACCTAACCTTAGCTTTCCTAATGGCTTTCAACCATGTGGTTCTTGCATTACATTCAAGACCTTCTCAGCTGGAGAACCCGAGTGGGTTTCTTTTATCCATCTCCCTGCACCATTCCCGACTCTTGTGTGGATTGCCAGAAGATCAGGCGAGTTTAAAAGAGGAAATCATCTTCACATACATTCCACACACACACACACATACACTCACAGACATCCAAAATATAAAACATGTTATAACAGGTTTAACTCGCGATAATTATGATAACAGGGTAAAATGAAACACACACACACAACAGTTTTCCGGTTTTCCGAAACAGAGCGTGACGTGAACGGAATCGAGCTCCGTGAAAAGAGCTGCGCGTTTCCATTTCAATAAAAGTCGACCTTTTCCCCAGGAAACGCCCCCAGAAATACAACCGGGACTTGTTCGAACGTGACCTTGAAGCTCCCTTGCGGTCTAGCACTCTAGTTTCCATGGTAATTGCAATGTCCCATTTCCTTCCTCCTTGCGCTGACAAACTTCAGACACTAGGGGGCGGTAGCAGGTTAATAATCCGTAGGAAGCAGAGTTTGCGGTTGCAGATTTGGAAGTAGGGATTTTACACGGAAAAGAACAAAACCGCCCAACAGACATTGGAGGACAGAAAGGATGAAAAACGTAATTCGTTCGTGTACTTAAGTAGCTGTTTTCGCAAGCGACCAATCAGGGTAGAGGACGCTCTGTTTTGACCTTTGACCGTTTGGTCACTCGGCGGCATCAAGTAGCAACATGCAGTTACAAAATTGTGTCAATATATCAATAAAAAAAGTATTAATTATTATGATAAAAAAATTTTTGTTATTAAATATTTTATCTTTGATGTTTTTACCCATGTTTATTTTTATTTTTTTTAACAAAAGAGAGAGTCCGCGGACCCCCCGTTGAAGGGGTTACTATTAATTATGATTATTTATTATTTATTTATCAAATAATGAACTAACTGAAATTCGAACTTTTCAACGTTTATGCTAGCTCCGACTCTACTTAGCATTGGCACGAGGGCAGGAGGGCAGGATGGCTCGTAGTCTCAAACGCTTCGACATCTTTTAAAGACTTTTTCATTCTTCTAATAAGCTTCCGAGGAAGGTGAAGAGGGTTCCATAGGTTTTCTGGCTCCATAGCAGGAGATCGCCATCGTCCGACCCTGTGGAAAGCAGATCTTCATGGAGCTTTTTTGCACCTGCTGGAACAGGTTTGGGGTCTGTTAGTTTCAAGCGGGGTGGAAAATGTCGTCCTCAAAGACGTCCAACACTGTTGTGTTCCTCTTGACAGTTTGGGGAAGAACCATAAACCATTCTAGTTCTAGTGAACGTTTCTGGGGGCGACGTTTTCCTTCCACAGTTCTTTTACAGGTCCGTGTCCTTGAAGGTTGTGAGATGTTAGCGTTTCAGATCTCGGCTGACCTTCTAACAAGGGAAAAGCTACGGTTTCTGGCGAGCCTGAAAGAATCTTCCTCCTCCAGATGGCAACTCGTCGTCATTAGTGCGGTCGCTCGCGAGCCGGCAGCGAGGTGGAAACGAGCGTATGATGTGGAACCGTAGAAGCTCGCCGGGTTCTATTTTTAGCTTCCGTCACGTAACCGGAGTCTAATTAAAATCCGACAAGTAACTCGGCACTCGTTCGCAATCCTTCGTTCTGTATATTTTGTTATAATGAAGATTTATTTGCCAGAAGTATGTATGAGGTTCTTTTGGGCCAGAACCTGTTCCAGCAGGACGTTTGTACACAAGATATGCTTTCCATGGGGTTGGACGATTGAAGAAGATATCCTGCTATAGACCTCCAATGTTATTGGGATGAATTTTTCCACACTGACTGCACCCACAACACCTCCATCATTCCATCACCTCCATCAGCATTTTTTGCTGGTGACAATGACATAGAATAACCACTAGGCTTTCTTTCTTTCTTTTGTCCTTTGTTCTTCCACAGGGTATGTATTTTACGATAGGACTTTCCCCGGTACGGTTTGCTAAGAAGGATCTTTCGGTCTTGTTCATAGTTGATGGCCACTATATTAGGAACACCATTACGCCCTCTTTATTCCGATTGATTTTTCCTAGTCCAGCTTAGGGACAGTTTGTGGGGACCTCCTGTTCCTTCCTGATAGGAAATGAAAACTTTTGCAGTTGCTCAAAGTAGTTATTTGTGTCAGCTCGAACAATCCTGGCCATTCCCTCGAATGTTCCCAGTCGCCTACCTGCCGCTCACGAAAACGGTGTGATAAAAAAAACCTGGCATGAACGGTGCAGTTTTGAAGCCAGAGCATTACAGGAGGGAAAAACAGGACAAAACAGGACGCCCTGGATAAAGAGAGAGAGAGAGAGAGAGAGAGAGAGAGAGAGAGAGAGAGAGAGAGAGAGAGAGAGAGAGAGAGGAGTAAAAGTGGGACGCTGAAGACAAAAGTCAGGCAGTGTTCAGTGGTGCAGAAGATTCGGAAGACAAAGACAAATAAAGAAAGAATAATAAAAGGAAAACTTGCGCTGTTTGTTTGTTATTCTGACACTGACACTGGAGACTCCTTCCATAAAATACATAATTACATACGTTTCTTTCTTTTTTCTTTCTTTCTTTCTTTCTTTCTTTCTTTCTTTCTTTCTTTCTTTCTTTCTTTCTTTTTTTTTTCTTTCTTCCTTTCTTTCTTTCTTTCTTTCTTTCTTTCTTTCTTTCTTTCTTTCTTTCTTTCTTTTTCGATTGTGTCTGTTTAATTGTCCCTTCTTTCTTTCTTTCTTTCTTTCTTTCTTTCTTTCTTTCTTTCTTTCTTTCTTTCTTTTTTCTTTCTTCCCTTCTTTCTTTCTTTCTTTCTTTCTTTCTTTCTTTCTTTCTTTCTTTTTTTTTTTTCTTTCTTTCTTTTCTTTCTTTCTTTTTCTTTCTTCTTTCTTTCTTTCTTTCTTTCTTTCTTTCTTTTTCGGATTGTGTCTGTTTAATTGTCCCTTCTTTCTTTCTTTTTTCTTTCTTTCTTTCTTTCTTCTTTCTTTCTTTTTCTTTCTTCCTTTCTTTCTTTCTTTCTTTCTTTCTTTCTTTTTTCTTTCTTCCTTTCTTTCTTTCTTTCTTTCTTTCTTTCTTTCTTTTTCGGATTGTGTCTGTTTAATTGTCCCTTCTTTCTTTCTTTCTTTCTTTCTTTCTTCCCTTCTTTCTTCTTTCTTCCCTTCTTTCTTTCTTTCTTTCTTTCTTTCTTCCTTTCTTTCTTTCTTTCTTTCTTTCTTTCTTTCTTTCTTTCTTTCTTCCTTTCTTTCTTTCTTACTTTCTTTCTTTTCTTTCTTTCTTTCTTTCTTTCTTTCTTTCTTTCTTTCTTTCTTTCTTTTTCGGATTGTGTCTGTTTAATTGTCCCTTCTTTCTTTCTTTCTTTCTTTCTTTCTTTCTTTCTTTCTTTCTTTCTTTCTTTCTTTCTTTCTTCCCTTCTTTCTTCTTTCTTCCCTTCTTTCTTTCTTTCTTTCTTTCTTTCTTTCTTTCTTTCTTTCTTCCTTTCTTTTTTTCTTTCTTTCTTTCTTTTATTCTTTTTCGGATTGTGTCTGTTCAATTGTCCCTTCTTTCTTTCTTTCTTTCTTTCTTTCTTTCTTTCTTCCTTCCTTTCTTTCTTACTTACTTTCTATCTTTTCTTTCTTTCTTTCTTTCTTTCTTTCTTTCTTTCTTTCTTTCTTTCAAAAAATAAAAAACAATTAATTAATTAATTAATAAAAATTAAAATACAAAATTCATATTTGCCACATTTCCCACGTCCTTGAAACCGGGCGCTAGGACCCTGCACACTCACGTGACACGTGTCCTGTGTCTTGTGTGTGTGTGTGTGTGTGTGTGTGTGTGTGTGTGTGTGTGTGTGTGTGTCTCTCTCTCTCTCTCTCTCTCTCTCTCTCTCTCTCTCTCTCTCTCTCTTTTTTTTTTTAAGACGCACCGCGAGAGCGCGAGAGGCGCAGAACGAGGTGCGCGCGTGGTGGCATCGCAGCGCCGGGGCAGCGCACGGGGACGAGACTGGGGGACAAAACACGGGAGACCAACGCACGCACGTGAAACGAGGACAAAGCGATGCGACCGACCGGACGTCCACGAGAAGCTCGAGGAAAGTAGGTCACCCGCGTGCGCGCTCGCTCCCGGCACCGTGCACCCGAGCTGCGATCCCCGTGCGCCGAACACCTTCACCGAGCACCGAGCACCGAGCCCAGATCCTCAGCACCGGAGAACCCTTTGCGCCGCGAGAGCACAAAGAGCGAAAAGTCTTCTTTATCCTCTTTTTGGTTTCCTTCTCTCCACCTTTACGCGCGTCAAGACGCACGCGCACTACTATTTCTATTACAAAACGTTTAACGATACCCAGACCAACTTATTATTATTATCACCATTGATATTATTATCTTCCTCACCAACACACACACACACACACACACACACACACACACACACACACACACACCGGAGGCGCGAGTTTGTCGGATCCTGAACGGTGACCCGCGTTGATGCAGGATCATGGAGCAGACCGAGAGGGCGCGTGCAGCAGGTGAGACCTTAGAGGACCTCCAGATGTTCATTCCATATTCAGTTACTGCTGACCTTCATGATGGAAGGATGATAATAATTTTTATTTAATAATAATTGGCTCACTGGCATAAAAAAATTGTAATAAATACAAATAAACTACTTTTATTATAATATATTTTAGTGCATTTTTTGACGCCAAAAAGCAACACATTCCAGCAGATATATGACCGATGCAAACAGCTGGACTTTACACCGTAAATGTAAATATATGCCATATATTTTCCCTCATCTCAGTCAGCTTGGGTTGATTTTCCTGCTGTTTTTACGTCATTTTTTATTCCTTTTTAATGTATTCTTTTATGACCCGCTTGTACGTGGGTGAATCCTCCACCCAGAACATCGTGTTCATTCCGTGGTGTCTGGAGGATGCAAAAAAAACGAAACCAGCGGCTTCTCCTGAACCGACGACGAGGTCAAGAACCAGGAGGACGTCGTGTATGGGATCGTCCTTGTCGGATCTTTTCCAGCAGACTGTGTGTGTGTGTGTGTGTTGAAGAAAAAGAAAACCGGCAGCTAGATCCGATTCAGATCCCACGAAATACAGTGTGTGCCAAAAGTTTGTGAGCATATAATCTTATGTGGCTCTCATAATAAGCTCCACTCTTCTGGGAAGATGTGGCACTCGAAATCTTGTGGAAATTTGTGTAAAGTTTCATTCGGCCACAAGGGGGCGTTAGTGAAGTATGGAGATGAAGCGGTGAGGAGGTGAGGAGACCTGGAGTGCCATCAGTATGAACCATTCATGGGGGTTTATAGGTGTAAATGTCCTCCTGGAACAGGTTTGGGGTCTTCTAGTTTGAGGGAACAGTTTGAGGAAGAAGCACATTTCGGGTGTCTTAATACTTCTGGCACCACCATGTACTTCCTCTTGACTTGATCAACACCACTTTAGAGAACATGTTCTGAAATCGTACACACTTATTACACAAAATCTGGATGTACCACAATAGCTGTATCTGTATCTGTATTACACAATATATGTGGGCGTGGCCTAAACCAGGAAGACCACGAGAGTCCCTCCCAGCAACAGCCCTCAAAACACTGTGTGTGTTTGTGTGTGTGTTTGGGGGACGTAATTCCGGGGACCAGATGTAGATCGAAATGAACGTAGCCTTTCTTTGTTTTACAAGATTCATATCAAACATCTGACTCACGTCCACGTCTCCTTCCGTCTCGTCCAGATGTCCTCTGGACCTTCTAGGCCCAGCTTTCAAAACTCTTTGCCCTACTATTTTGTGTATCTACATGATTCTGAAGGACGTGTGTTCGTATACGGTTGCGTCTCTTGAGAACAATATCGGTGAGTCAGTGCTGAATCGATGATACACAACACACACACACACACACAGAGCATCGGGTAACACGTGTAAGAGCTATATTTGTACAAGACGTGTGTGTATACAGTAGTCAACACGTCGTCTGAGAAAACGCTGTCTGGGACAGGGCAACAAAAAGAGAAGGAGGAAATTGTGTGTGTTTGCGTGGGTGTGTTTGGGTGGCGATTTTCCAGCCAGTCAAGCGTTTGGGTCAGTGGGCATTCTCCTCTGAGGCCTATTGCCGGAGGCCTTAGCATATTTCCGGCTTGGGTGAAGAGTTTTGTTCGTATTTTCCGTTACATCCAAGAGCTCCCATGCTTCAGGTGGCGCTATTTCTTTGTGAACAAGAAAACCTTTGTGGTCCGGAGTTCCTACGGTTCCCCACCTTTAGCGTGAACGTGCTTCCAGACAGCCATCATCGAAATCGTAAATATAACGCCGCTTTCCTGTCTCGACAGTGCCCAGGTGGGTGTGTCAATGGTGGGTCGTGGAACTAATGTGGGCGTCGCCCCGGTGGAGGACATGCAAGCGCTATCAATCATCGCTCTCTCTGCCGCCGAGCTCGAGCAGCAGTACGAGCTGATCGGGCCATTAGGGAAGGGAACATACGGCCGAGTGGATCTGGTAGCCCACCGAACGCAGGGTAAGTGTGTTTGTGACGGTGTGGTGTCACTCGCTAATTCAACCCCAATTCCAAAAAAGTTGGGGTTAATAAAATAAAAAATAAAAGTAAATAAAAACCAAATGCTTTCTTTTGATTTGCAAATCTCATAAAACCGTTTTTTTATACGTATCAAATGTTGAAATGGTGGAAATGTACCATCCTAGTCTGAGTCTAGGATCCTGGCTGCTCAAAAGTTCTGGGTTTCCTTTGTTGTGTTTTTCATTTCACGAGTTCTTAAACCTGTATCCAATACACTTTGACGATATTACGTACTGTAAATCACGATATTCAACTGTTTTGCAAATTTGATGCCGAGGAACATTATTCGTAAATTGTTCCACAATTTGTCGAGTGATGAAGCTCCGCCCATCTTTACTTGAGAGCCTCTCTAACAAGCACAATTTTAACCCCAATCATCATTCTGACCTGTTGTCGATGAACCACGTATCTTGAACAGTTACATTCGAATTACTTTTTCCAGACGTTTGTTGCCCCGTCCCAACTTTTTCCAGACGTGCTGCAGCCGTCAAATACAAAATGACCGTATTTTTAAAATGGTACATTTCCTCCGTTTCAACATTATGTTGTTTGTCTTATTGTGAATACAATATGGATTTGTGAGATTTGCTAATCATTGCATTCTGTTTTTATTTACATTTTACACAGCGTCCCAACTTTAATGGCATTGGGGTTGTAATCGGATGAACATTTGTGTGTGTGTAGGCACCAAACTGGCCCTGAAGTACGTCAGCAAGAGCAAGACAAAGCTTCGGAGTTTCCTCCGTGAGTACAGTTTGACGGCGGCGTTGGGCTGCAGCCCGTTCATCATCAAAGCCCTGGACGTTCTGTTCGAGACTGAAGAGAGTTACGTGTTCGGTCAGGAGTACGCCCCTGCAGGAGACCTCTTTGACATCATACCTCCTCAGGTAGATCCTACTTCCTTTTTTTTGCCCCATCTGTTAGCTAACACCGTGGAACCTATTATTGCTTACTCTCCCTCTCAACTTTGTCCTTTCTTTGTCCTATTGCTGCTAGTTCCGGTCTTAACCCACCCCTATCCTGTCCTGTCCTGTTCTGCCATTGTTTAGTTTTTCTATAGTGCAAACCTCTTTTATGTCCAGCCCATAATTCATTTGTCGCTTTGCACTAGGTTATCAAGGAGCTAAACACAGTACATGTGCAGACAGTCGAGTAATTAACCAAGCACAAAACAAGACCAGGGTGCAGACAAGACGTCTGGAGATGTTTTGGCATATAAGACTCTACTCTCTGATGGTTTATTACCATCAAGTTCGACGAAATTGAAATTTCTAGGTTTAAAAAAATTGGCACAAGATACAGCAATTCTCCCCTCTTTGCATAGAAGAAGAAGGTGCCGGAAAGCCTCTCTTGTCTCTGTCACTCATAACTCTTCTGTTTACTCAGCTCGTGCGGAGCTTCCTGAAATAGCCGTCTATCTCAATCTTCCCTTGAAAAGCCAGCTTTTTCATTTAACTCGTTGGTTCTTTTTGGTGCTTATATTTTCTGGTTCAAATTCGTGCTGTGGTGGACAGTGTATTCACGGTGCCACCAGAAGTGTGTGGACACCTGACTATTGGTATCTCATTCCAAATTTAGTCTCCTCTTATAATAAGCTCCACTCATCTGGTGAAAAAAGTCTACTAGATTTTGTGGAGATTCGGTGGGGGGCATTACCAAAGTCAGGTACTGCTGGATGTATAGGGGTTTCTAGCTCTATATCAGGAGATCTTCCAGATCTTCCCTCATACCAAAAATCTCATGCAAAAGACATCCTGTACAAATCGTGTTCCTTTAAGTTTCTGGTGAAACGGTTTGGAGTAGAAGCAAGTATGGATGGAGGTAAAAAGCGGGTGTCTGAAAACATTTGGTGATGCACCATATAAAATGCATTCTAAATGAGTGTTTTTCTTTGCCCTTTGGTCAGGCGGGTTTGCCTGAGGACATGGTCAAGCGGTGTGTGCAGCAGCTCGGTTTGGCCCTGGACTTCCTGCACAGCAAAAGCCTGGTCCACCGAGACGTGAAGCCAGAAAACGTGCTCCTCTTCGACCGTGAGTGCCGGCACGTAAAGCTAGCCGACTTTGGCATGACGCGCAGGGCGGGCAGCCGCGTCAAGCGAGTCAGCGGGACCATCCCCTACACGGCGGCCGAGGTGTGCCAGGCCTCGGGCTCCGAGGGCATCGTTGTGGCGATGCCGCAGGACGTATGGGCGTTCGGTGTGCTCCTTTTCTGCATGCTAACTGGCAACTTCCCTTGGGAGGCGGCGCTGCCCAGCGACAACTTCTATGCCGAGTTCCAGCGCTGGCAGCACGGCGCTTGCCCCCCTGGCGCTGTCCCCTCGCAGTGGCGCCGCTTCTCCGACGACGCCCTGCGCATGTTCGCCCGCCTCCTGGCACCTGAGCCCGAGCGCCGCTGCGGGGTTAAAGAGGTTTTCTACTTCCTAAAATACGACCTGCTTGCGCACCATCGCCGAAGAGCTTCCTGTCGGGCCTCGAGAGCTGCGCGGGGCTCCGCCCACAAGCATGGAGAGCACACCTCTGTCTTGGCCACGCCCTGCCTTCGACCCACGCCTCTCAAACGTAGCATCCTGTCCGAGCCGCACTCGTCGAGGGAGGAGCTTTCAAAAAGCCCCTCCCCCAACCGACAGGACAAGAGTAAGATGGTGATGGCCACTCCCATTGAGATCTGCGTATAAAACATGATGCACAGTACAGAATACAATTGCCCTGGAACTGGAATCCATGAATCTTCCGAAAATTGTATCATGGTTCTTGATTAGCGGAACTTCAGGACGGATGAACGTAGACGTCAGGTAGCCTTCCTTCTTCCCGTCTTTCTTCCTTTGGTTACGGACCAGACGTGGTCCCACCCTCTAGTCACGTGACTGAACAATCCAGCCTTTCAGAGACTGATTTTTACAAACAGGCCATATATGGTCACTTCTCTCTCCAATCTGTAGACGACAGGGATTCTTTATTATTATTATTATGATTATGATTATTATTATTGATATACGCAGTAAGTGTGTGTGTGTGTGTGTATGTGTGTTTAATAGTTCTGTATACAATTTTTATAGCTTATTATAAGGACTGTTGTTGAGAAGCTAAACCAGGACATAATGTTTAGGTAGTGCCACGATGTAGCTTTTAAGAAGAAGAAGAAGAAGAAATATTTCTAACCTGAAGATCAGTAGCCTTTTTTTTTTTTTTTAAGCAGAAGAAGTCAGACATTTAGTATTTTTAATATTCAGGTCAGGAGAGGATTGCTTTTAAACTTTCTGAACAAAAATAAGAAAGTAGGCCACAGGAGGTGGAGCAGCGATGCAGACGAACAGCTGCTCGAGTTCGAGCAGGTGGATTATGATGAGAAAAAAAAAATAGTACGGACGGAAGATGAAAAAAGAAACTTGCCGACGGGCGAATGGGGTCTGATGTTTTTCCCTGGGGGGGGGGGGGGTTGTATTTAATGATGTAGCAGACGGAACGAGAGGCGATTGTGTTACCGAAGGATCGGTCTTTGTTGAATAAAATGATAAAACGAACGAGACGAACTGAACTGTGGACATTTTTTGTGGCAGGACGTAAATGGGAGACAAAACAAAAAAAGAAACGAATGCTCAGAAATACATGACGTGATTGGCAAAAAAAAAATGGAAAGTAGGAAACGAGGTATAAATAACTGAGCTCATTAAAAAGACACGAAACAGGCACACACATTAGGAAAGCAAATCTGTCTGTCTGTCTGTCTGTCTGTCCATCTATTTTTTTTCTTGCAGGCTAGACTGAGGTATATTTTTACCCCAGATAATTGTCTCATTTCCCCTTTTTATTATTCACTTCCTTGTTTATTTATGAATGAATGAACGAATTCGTTACTTTATTTATTCATTTCTGCCCGTTAGCTAAAGGTCACTCCGTCAATCAGCTGCTCGAGCGTACTGACGAGCGTTCCGATTTCACTGCTGTTTTTCAGTGTGCTTGGGAACATTTCATACACACACACACACACAATATTTCTGTCTTCACTCTGCACTTCCTGAATGTTCACTTCAGTAATCAGGTGATTCCTGATCAAAAACGATTGAACGAAAGTGAAAATGTTTCATTTCGATTTAATATAAAAAAGGGACAGACAGACAGACAGACAGACAGACAGGCAGACAGACAGGCAGACAGACAGACAGGCAGACAGACAGACAGACAGACAGACAGACAGATCCTGTGCAGATGGAAGGACACTGAGAGGTGAATCCAAGTACAGAACCTCGGGCTACATCCACACTCATCCATCACTATGGCAACGCCACAGACGACTCCCAGTGGTGGGATATAAACATGAGGTAATAGTAAAAACTTTACAGCCTTCCATGAAGGTATGCGTTACAGGGGAGTGGAAGAATGATTGGATTCCATGGCTGAATGGATCTCCACAAAAATACTGGTGGAACATCTATCCAGAAGAATGGAGCTCATTATGAGCAAAAAGGAACTCGATGTGGAACCGGATGCTCGAAAAGAATCACAAACTAAATGTACAGTATGTTCCCCCGTCTTGCTATTTATGAAACTCTTGTTCTAAAATGTTGTTTTTGGCGAAAGCTGAATGAACCCACGCGCTGCCTTCACGGCTGCTCGAAATAAATCCTCCTTCGAACATTCTCGTCTCAGTTTCCTTCCCTCGCGTCCTCCTTGTCTCTGTTTTCTCTGAGGGAAGAGCTCGGACGCTAGGAAAGGAAACCAGGCGGCGCATTGAAACCAGTAAAGAGCCACCGCAGATGTTCCACAACACTCATAAGTCGGTAATAAAGACCACATCTGGATCAGACCTTCTGCATGACTGTACGGTTGAATTTACAAGAGTTAACCTGTGGCGGGAACCGGCATGGTGGTCAAATGTAGGTAGTTCCTACTCGCAGGATTGCCTTCTCAATCATGTGGTACAGTTAGCTGGCTAGCTCGTTGCTAATAAAAGGCGAACACGGAGGCCATGTTTTTTTCACCAGAAAAAAACAACTAAAAAGAAACGTTTCGGAAGGATGAAGGAATTTGGCCCTAGCGGAGAGAGATTTGGTTAGCATGACTAGACTTAGCATGAATTAGCTGTGTTAGCAGGATAGCACTCTACTCTTGTTTTCAGCTTAGCAGAGTTTGGGATTTTGCAAATGATCAAGTCCTTCTGATGAACCTGCAGTCTAAACTTCTGATAGACCCTCAGTCTGGCCTTCTGAGGGACCTATGGTCTGGCCTCCTAATAGGCCTGCAGTCTGGCCTTTTGATAGACCATCAGTCTGGCCTTTTAATAAACCTTCAGTCTGGCCTTTTGATAGACCCTCAGTTTGGCCTTCTGATGAACCTGCTGTCTGGCCTTCTGATGAACCTGCACTCTGGCCTTCAGATAGACCCGCAGTCTAGCCTTCTGATGGACCTGCAGTCTGACTTTCTTCATATAATTCTATGTAGAGTTTCTAAAGACCATTGTTTTTTCCGAACAGACAAAAATAGACGGGTTCGAGACAATGCTTCAGGGCAAACAGGCTCAAACAGCTGCCAAAACCCAAACTTTATATTGATGTTTTAATGTTTTTTTTCTGTGAATGATTCGGAGGGAAAGTTTTACCATCTGCCCCAGAAAGAACCCTCAACTCTGCATCCAGTTCTCGAGAAACTCTTTAACTGCTGCAGGTAAAAATAGATTTAAACCCGATCTTCGTTCTCCGCTTCATCTGCATCTCCTTCGCTATCTCTATTTCCATCTCTGCCTCCATCTCGATCCACATCTCAATTTTCAGCTCTATCTCAATCTACTGTACATCTCCATCTCCATCTCTTTCTCCATATGCATCTCAATCTACATCCTACAAACACTGTGGCAAACATCCGAGGACTAAAAAAATAATAATAATACAAGATCGATGACCTCACGTTCATCTCTACACTTTCTCGTCTCGTTCTTTCTCGTCTCGCCCTGAGAAAGCAGCACATCGCCTTCCCATGAGCCTTTTGGGCGAGACAAAAAGATGTATTACCCAGCATGCTTGAGGAGGAGGGAATGTGCACGATCGATGGGAGGTACGGAGGAGGGTGAAGGAGAGGAAGTGTGTGTGTGTGTGTGGGGGGGGGGGGCTATTTTAGACTATAGGATGCTGAGGAGCAAGAGAGAGAGATGGAGAGATGGAGGGAGAGAAAGAGAGAAAAACAAGTGCAAGAAAGGACAGAGGATAAAAAGACTCGAATGTGAATAGGGGGGAGTGTGTGTGTGTGTGTGTGTGTGTGTGTGTGTGTGTGTGTGTGTGTGTGTGTGTGTGTGTGTGTGAGAGCCCCCATCTGGGTCCTCTAGGTCTTGGGATTGAAGTGTTTGTGTGTGTGTGTGTGTGTGTGTGTGTGTGTGTGTGTGTGTGTGTGTGTGTGTGTGTGTGTGTGTGTGTGTGGATTCTTTTATTCACCAGACTGGTGCATTCACAGCCATGTTTGACTCTCTGTTGCCATGGCAACCACAGCCCATGGTGCACCTGACCTACATATGTGGCGTATGAACACAAACATGCACGCTCCATCTGCTAGCTTTCACACACACACACACACACACACACACACACACACACACACACACACACACACACACACCCTTAATATAAGATATTCTTAGGCCTGACTTAAAGTGTTCAATTTCTGAATGAAGCAGCACACACACACACACACACACACACACACACACACACACACACACACACACACGAGGTGTGTGCATATGCTTCTAGTGTCGCAGTCTATGATGTGTTGATGACTCAGTTGCTGATCCTCAGTCAATGAGTCATTCATCTATCACACACACACACACACACACACACACACACACACACACACATTGAGTCAGATCATTAGAGGTGGCCACTGTGATCTTTTGTTTGTCTTTTATCCATATAACCCAATTACGCTTTCACCCCCCCCCCCACACACACACACACACGCTCCTTGATTGACAGCTCGATTCCCAATTACACACTTGAGCACCTGAGCTCTAATTTTTGTTCTGTTACTGACTTAAGTGTGTGTGTGTGTGTGTGTGTGTGTGTGTGTGTGTGTGTGTGTGTGTGTGTGTGCGACTTCCTGAACTTCCTTATAAATATAACGCAGCATATAAGATACTTTAACTTAGCAACTTGAAAACGTCACCGGTGCTGCCCCCGTGTGGCGCTGAGGAGAATTTCAACATCATCTTTGATAATATTTTATTCTTAAAATAAGATCAATGTGTGAAATAATGATGTTGTTTAAATTTTCTCTCTTATTTATTTAGTAAAGTTTAAAGTTACCATTACTGTATGTTTTAGGACTTTTATTGTAGCTGTAAAAACTGGTTTTAAAGTTGCCCAGTAAAAAAAAAAAAAAATCAATAATCACAGTTTGGATTTGTTCGCATTCTTTATTCCAAAATGCCTGTTTTATGTCACAACCATTGACAGAAATTAACTGGGAATTTACAATCACATGACACACTGACTGCAGGGTTACTGAGGCCACGCCCCCTACATGCAGTGTACATTCTGCACTTGGCATGAATAATATAAAAAGTTACAAGTTACAATATTTAGGCGCTTATATTTTAAATGACGCTCCGAGCCACAACTCCGCCCCTGGCTCCGCCTCCGCCAATGGTCCCGCCCACTGCAATGAAAATAGCATCCACGCAAATAGAAAATAAATTAAAAAAAAAAAACCCTGGCCAGCGAATTACATTCTGCTACAAAAATAGCTCGTGAGACTCACTGAACTGCTCTCCGCACTGCTCCAGTCCCGAACCGGGCCAAAAAACCAGAACTCCCACTAACGACAAGCTGTTAACGAAGATCTGCTCCACGTCAGTTGCGTCATTGATGACTGTTCACCAGATTCTTCTCCAAGGACACCGCGGTGACGCCGTAATCACGATCGTCATCGTGGCTAAAAAGTTCGCTTTGGAAACCCAATTCTCATCATTTGACCTTTGTTGACCTTTTCGCCCCCGCGTCGTTCTTCTCCATTGGTTGTGTACGACGTCTTTGGACGTGCTACCAAAAAATCTTTCCTTCACCTCAACTAGGAGAACGAACCCTGTTTCCAGTAGGACATTTGTGCACAAATCCACCTCCATGAAGTTCTGCTTTTCACGAGGTTGGAAGAACATCATCTGCTCCAGAGTTTTAAAACCTACTGGGGTGAATTTTAGATGCTGACTGCACCCCAGGCCTCCTCACCAAGTCCGATACATTTGGAATTGTCATATTTGAACAAATGAACAACACACACACAAACACACACAAACACAAACACAGGTTACGTACGCACGCAGGCGGAGGTGTAGTTCAGCGTTTGTTCCACAAGGTGGCAGCAGAGGTGTGTTTTAGGTAATCAGGGAGTTCTGTGGCCGTGCAGAAGGAAGGAGGCAGGAGGAAGGCAGCATCATCATCATCCTCATCCTGTGAAAGAACTGGGCTTCATACACAAAGTAACTATCAATCAATCAATCAATCAACAAGGTTGATGGTGGTAATGAGTGGTTAATGGGTTTGGCCTGTAGATCGTGCAGGGATCTCAGCGTGCTGCTGGGACTAATGCTGCTCCTCACCTTCAGTAAAACCATCATTTCGGACCAGAGGAACTGCTGAGACCAAGTGGAAGCTGCCTGAAAGTGCCCAGATCTCCATCCAGAACCGGCAGACCAGCACTGACCTGATGGAACCTGATCAGCCAGAATCAGAATCTGAGCTCCAACAAGACCTGTAGAGAACTTTCAGAAAGAACCTGGTACAGCGGTAGAATTACCGGCCCAAGGTCACAGCTTTGACATTGATCTTGAGTATCTATCTATCTATCTATCTATCTATCTATCTATCTATCTATCTATCTATCTATCTATCTATCTATCTATCTATCACCAAATATCCAAAGCCATGCTCAAGGTCAAAGCCATGACCTTGAAGCTAGAAGGTCGTAAGGCTGCCCTTTACACGTCCAGCGTCCCAGGGGGTCACGGAGACTCGATGTGGGCGTGTCCAGAGACGCGACGGGGTTCAGCTGCGCGAGAGGAGACAGTGGAGCCAACGTCTAGCTACCAAACACCACAACAACAACAACAACAACAACAAAAATGCATGGATGAAGTCTTTTCATGAACAGCTGGAGCTCAGACAGACAGACAGACAGACAGACAGACAGACAGATAGATAGATAGATAGATAGATAGATAGATAGATAGATAGATAGATAGATAGATAGATAGATAGATAGATTCAAACAACATTTCATACACATAGAAAGAGAGAGATGGAGAGAGAAAGAGAGAGAGAGATGGAGAGAGAGAAAAGAGAGATGGAGAGAGAGAAAGAGAGAGAGAGATGGAGAGAGAGAAAGAGAGAGAGAGATGGAGAGAGAGAAAGAGAGAGAGAGATGGAGAGAGAGAAAGAGAGAGAGAGATGGAGAGAGAGAAAGAGAGAGATAGAGAGAGAGAAAGAGAGAGAGTGGGGGGGCAAAGCGTTTCAGACAGAGCAAACAGAGGGACCGACTAGACCGTGTGCGCGCGCGTCGGTGTGTGTGTCATGAGAGAGCGAGAGGAGTGTGTGTGTGTGTGTGTGTGTGTGTGTGTGTGTGCGCGCGCGTCGTCTGTCTGCCTCTCTACACCTTCAGCCAGACAGTAGAGGTGGATTTTGGTCCATGATGATGATGATGATCGGTACAGCAGGGCGGTTGCGGTATATCGCGATAAAGAACTATGCAGGATAAAAGCACGAGAGTGTGAGAGCACGAGGAAGGTGTGTCAGCGATCATCATCATCATCATCATCAGGCTCGAGAAAGAGAGAGAGAGAAATCCACCTCTACACCTCTTCATCTCCATCACTCCGGTGTCTTGATCGAGCTCATGGTATCGAGAGAGAAAAAAAGTGATCGCGTTCACACTCGGATTAAATACCGGATCTTTTTATCGAGAAAAAAACCCGACGTTCGGCTTTAATTCCGAACCCAGTGAGTATTTCAGCCTGAGTGTTCGTGCTCTGTGTGTGTGTGTGTGTGTGTGTGTGTGTGTGTGTGTGTGTGTGTGTGTGTGTGTGTGTGTGTGTTTTGCTTCTTTCACTGAAACAAAATGAATATTTCGCAGGTCATCTAATGCGCCTAGTGTTCCGTATTCAACAAGTATTTCTCTCTCTCCATCTCTCTTTCTCTTTCCATCTCTCTCTTCTCCCTCCGTCTCTCTCTTATCTCTCCATCTTTCTCTTCTCCCTCCGTCTATCTCTCTTTCATTCTGTATCTCTCTCTTTCCCTCTGTATATCTCTCTTCCATTCTATCTCTTTCCCTCTGTATCTCCTTCTGTATCTCTCTCTTTCCATCTGTATCTCTCTTTTCTTTTGTATCTCTCCCTCCATCTATCTCTCTTTTTCTTCTGTATCTCTCTATCCATCTGTATCTCTTTTATTCTCCTTCTGTATGTCTCTCTTTCCTTCTACACCTTTTTTCTTCTGTATCTCTTTTCTTCTGTATCTCTCCTTCTATATCTTTCCATATCCGCCTGTATCTCTTTCTATCTCTCTTTCCGTCTGTATCTCTCTCTTCTCCCTCCGTCTATACCTCTCTTTTCTTCTTTATCTCTCCTTCTGTATCTCTACTTCTGTATCTCTCTTTTCTTCTGTATCTCTTCTTCTGTATCTTATTCTGTGTCTCTCTTTCTCTGTTCTCTCTCTCTTTCTATCCCTCTTTCTTTCTGTATATCTTTTTCTGTAGCTCTCCTTCCTTTTGTATCTCTCTCTTTTCATCTGTATCTTTTTGTCTCTTCTTTTCTTTTTTGGGCTCTCTCTTTTCTCTTGTCCGTATCTCACTCTCTCCTTCTGTATCTCTCTTCTATGTCTTCCTCTAATCCTTTATCTCTCCTTCAGAACTGCACTCTCCTTATTTACCTCTCTCCTTCTGTATCGTGGATCTTCTTCGTTCTTTCTTTCTCTTTCCTTCTCTATCTTTTTATTTCATTCTCTCTCTCGCCCGGTGCTTCCCGAATTCAAGTTTCCAAAGTCTGCTCTGCAGCCGTCCTCTATTTGAGCTAACGGGTGTAGCTAGGTGCTAACTACTTCAAGTAAACTAGCTATAGTCTACATGCATGAGCCCATGTTACCAATTAAAAAAAAAGAACTAGCTAGTGTAGCCTACACACACACTTTACTATTCGAAACCACTGTGCACATCGCTAGTCAGGAGTGTGTAATTGTGTAGACCCCAAACACATTTAAACCTGATGGGGAAAAATCCCCACCATGCTAATCGCCTCCAGTGGTATCTGTGCTACAGGAGTTTCATGAAACTACTTGTGAAGGTCATGTCCCATCTGATGTAGCTCCACGACACACGACCAGCCGGTTGTTACCTCAGGCGGCCCGGTACCGACCGCTCCAGGACCCGGTTTATTTCTGCGTCTGGGTTTCCTCCAGGTTCTTCAATTTCCTCCCAAAAAAGCATGCCTGGCTGAACTGCCCCCTAGGGGTAAGTGTGAGTGTGTATGCTAAAGGATATATAGGGTGTATTCCTGGAAATTTGTGTGATAATAAAGTGCTCAGTCTTTCTTTTCAAACTATTGACTATATCCAGGATGTGCTGTAGTTACTCTTGAAGGTTCTCAAAGCCCACCAGAGAATTCCCGACAATGTAAGTAACGTTACACTCTGGCTGAAGGCCTAGTCTAATTTTATCAGCATAATGAACCCATAATGTGTGTGTGTTCTACTAAAACCTGCTCGTGGATATTGCAATATATAAATGTGCGGCAAAACCATTGAGACACCAGACGTCTCCAGACAGACTTGGTCTTTCCTAAACTGTTTCCAAAAATTCTGAGGCACACAATTTTGTTTTTAGATGCACTAACATGGAATTTTCCTTTCACTTGAACTAGGAGACCCAAATTTGGGAAGTTGTACCTCGGTGGTAAAGGCTCTGGGTTACAGAAGTTTGGGTATCCAGTATCACTGGCACTTTTGGGCCCTTTAGCAAGGCCCTCCACGCTTCACCTATTCCAGCATGGTGGACAAAGCCAGCTCAATGAAGATATGATTTTCATGGGGTGGAAGATCTCCTGTAGGGTTTTAAAACCTGTTGGACACCCTTGTGGTGAAATCTCATATCAATCTAGTGGAACATCTTCCTAGAAGTGTGGAGCTTCTTATAACAGCATATGGGGTTTAATGTTGAATGGCATGGTCACCAATCTTATAGTCGGGTCTAAATAGTGTGTAAGTACGGTGGGTCTGCTTAGATGTAAATGAAGGTCTTTCAGCCCAGACCAGAAATTGAATGTTTGAACCACAACAATATTGATCTTTATAAACTGCATAATAAATCATTCATTAATTTGAACCTCAAGCATAACTAATGACAGATTTCTACATATTATTACCCTGAGACAAAGTCAATTGTATTAGAAACCAGATATTGCTTCATTATCAGTGAAGTTCATTAGGAGTCCTTTAATTTCATACAAATGCAAATATATCGTTCTTTGGGATTTAAACGATTGTCCAACAAGCGAATCTTGATTTGAGGAATGGACTGTTTAAGCAGGTTTGGCGCATGGTCTTGGGGAACCTTTTGCTTTTTGTTGGAGGGTCACCAGGCCCTTGGTCTTGGGGTACCTTTTGCTTTTTGTTGGGGGGTCATCTGGCCCTTGGTCTTGGGGTACCTTTTGCTTTTTGTTGGGGGGTCATCTGGCCCTTGGTCTTGGGGTACATTTTGCTTTTCGTCAGGGCGTTACCTTTTGCTTTTTGTTGGGGGGTCATTTGGCCCTTGGTCTTGTGTTACCTTTTGCTTTTTGTCGGGGGTCACTTGGCCCTTGGTCTTGGGGTACCCTTTTTTTTTTGCCAGGGGGTCACGTGGCCCTTGGTCTGGTGGTACCTTTTGCTTTTTGTTGAGGGGTCACTTGGCCCGTGGTCTTGGTGTACCTATTGCTTTTCATCAGGGGGGTCACCTAGTCCTTGTTCTTGCACTAATTATTATTTTTTTTTCGAGGGATCACCTGGGAATTCCCCTGTTCGAGCACTATTTTTTTGCACGAACCCTCAAAGATTCTTACCATGTTCTTGCAGTCTTTACCGCTTGGACAATTTTTTTTTTAATCTTGAGGGCAGTCTATCCCAAGGCACTTTTAAGTCTTCTGGACGGACGTTTATTTCCAACCTCTGCACATGAGAAGTTGGTGCTCATTAAGTTGGAGCAGCTGTAGCATATTAAGAGCATGTTTGATAGATGAAGCAGAATTCGGCATCTCAGCATCTTTGTTGATTGCAATAACAAAAAAAGATTTGTTGTTGCAAGTTTATTAAATTGTGACTGGGGTGCTATTTGGAATTCGTGTTAATCTTTACATTTACCCAGGAGAACAGGAAGACCCGAACATGTACCAGCATGTCAATGGACCAAGCAAGCTCCATGAAGATATTCTTTACATGGGTTGGACTGGAAGATCTTGAGTGGCCTTCAATAGAGCTCTTTGGAACATTGACTTTGGAACTCGCCTACAGTCTGTTTAGTGTATATTGAAAAGCCTTACCAGCAGAGCGGAACATCTCAATGTCCTCTTGGTTTTGAAATGGGATGTCGGATGGTCAGGTGTCTACATTCTGCCAGCCATATAGCATAGATCTACAGCTTACAGAGCAGCTCGGACAACCTCCTCATGGTCCTTCTGCAATTTATTGATGGCTTCTGTGGAGAAGAACAAGATTGGTATCGACAGGATCGCCAAGCTGACACTCTTGGGGCGCTTGAGCAAGGCCTTACAGTTTCTGTCCTACAGAGGTGCCAAGAGAACCAAGAGAACAAAACCTCTGGATACAACTCAGATCTGCACATCTGGATACAACTGGTCAACAGTTAGATTTTTTTTTTTACTGAGATGCTGTTTATGTGTACTTTTCAAGAAGCCAATGAGATGAAGCAGGCGGGGCTTCATGTTGTTCAATCGGAATGATGCAACGCAATGTGTGTTTGTCAGATTTAAGTGTAAATTGGTATGATTTCAGTATAATGCCAAATAAAGCCTCAGAACACACACACACACACACACACACACACACACACACACACACACACACACAGTGTAAAGACACCTCGGTTCCCATTCTCTCCACTCGCTCGGTCCCATTGTGCAGAGTGACGTCATACTGAGGGCTTTTTCTCGTGATGTTTTTTCCACATGAGCAGAGCGCAGGTCTCCTCCAGTCTCCTCTATAAGATTCGTTTTTTATTTCATTTCATTTCATTTATTCAAATTCCACAATGAATTTTTTTTGTACACCTTTTTAACCTTCAGTTTTATTTTTTTTTCGTTTTTTTTTTTCAAATTCTATTTAATATTTTCGATACTATTCTGCTTTGTTGTTGTTGTTGTTGTTGTTGTTGTTGTTGTTTGTTGGACTCTTTTCTGATTTATTCTGTGATGTACACTTCTGTCCTTTTGTGCTGTATTCTATCCAATCTTGTTGTGTATCGTTGTGTTGTGTGTTGTCGTGCGTTGTTGTGACCGACTCTGTTCCGTTCGGTTTTCTTTCTTTCTTTTCTATTACATCAACCTGCACTAAGGGACAGACAAACAGACAGACAGACAGACGGGCAGACGGGCAGACAGACGGACTGAGAGCGACAGACAGAGAGATAGAGATAGAGAGACGGATAGTAAAAGTCTGAAACAGATACAGACAGACAGACAGAGACTGAGAGACAGACAGACAGACAGACAAAGGATATGCAAACAGAGAGATAGAGACTAAGAGAGAGACAGTGAAAGTGATCTAAACTATGAGATAGACAGATACAGACAGAAAGACACATGTAAATATATATACAGAGAGAGAGAGAGAGAGAGAGAGAGAGAGAGAGAGAGAGAGAGAGAGAGAGAGAGAAAGAGAGAGAGAGAGAGGGAGATTTAAGGCTTGTGTGGAGGTGATCATGGAGGATCATGAATGGGTTCGATGAGAGAGAGAGAGAGAGAGAGAGAGAGAGAGAGAGAGAGAGAGAGAGAGAGAGGTGGAGATGGGGGTGTTCGGGGGTGTTTGGGGATGTTGGGGGGTTTCAGCGTTGTCACTGCATGGAAGTGGGAGGGGACTGCAGTATTCTGCACGGCTGCAGCTCCCGCTTTGTCCTGCTGGTGGCGCATATGGAGGGCGAAAGTGAGAGAAAGGTAGAGGACATGCAGGGGGAGGGAGAAGCTCTGAGACCGAGTGTGAGCCTGAGACGGATTCTACAGCGCAGAGACGGGAAAAAAATACCCCTCCGACCCATCATCTATCTATCTATCTATCTATCTATCTATCTATCTATCTATCTATCTATCTATCTATCTATCTATCTATCTATCTATCTATCTATCTATCTATCATTCTTTACATTGCCACGTTCATTCCTCCATCTCTTATCTGTTCGTTTTCTCTTTCTTCCTATATTCTTCTTTCTTTCTGTCTCTTATACACTTCCGTCGTTCTGTGAATCTTTCTCTCTTTCTATACTTCTTTTTCTCACTCTTTGCTCTTTATCCCTTTTCCCTACATCTTTATCTACACCTTTGTCATTACACCACTCTATTTTCCCTACTCTCTCTCTCTCTCTCTCTCTTTTTTTTTTTCCTTCTTCAATCCCTCTTTCTCTTTGATCTCTCACTTCCACATCCTTCACACTGTACATGTAAATTCTTGCCTTTGCTTTTCCTCTCGGGTGCCTCCTCCTCCTCCTCCTCTCCTCCTCCTCCTCCTCTCCTCCTCCTCCTCCCTCTCTCCCTTCCTCCCCCCTTTTTCTCACGTCATCTCTTTTTTGCTATCCCCCCTCTCCCTCTCCCCCTATCCTGTTCCCCCTTTTAATCCCTCCTTCTCTCTTTTTACTTTTATAGAAGAGGCTTTGCATTTTTGACATCATACGCTCTCTCTCTCTCTCTCTCTCTCTCTCTCTCTCTCTCTCTCTCTCTCTCTCTCTCTCTCTCTCCTCTCTCCCCACCGCTTGCTGCAGTGTTTGCTATATTCATCCCCAAAACCCCCCCTCTTTCTCTCATCCCTCTTTCTTCTGTCTTTTTTTCTTGCTCTTCGCCAAAAACTTGTGTTTGTCTCTCATTCGAAACACACACACACACACACACACACACACACACACACACACACACACACACACACACACACACACACACACACACACACATGCAGCAGTAGAGGAACACCTGACCATTGGTGTGTGAACCTTCCACATGTAGTCCTGAATTCGCTTCCCTCTTCTGAGAAGATGTTCCTCTAGATTTATTTGGTGAAGTCAGGTACTGATGAAGGTAAGAAGGTGAGAACATGAAGAGGAGACCCCTGGGGTGGAATCAGCATGAACAATCTATCTCAATAGGGTTTGGAGCTCTAGAGCAGAAGATCTTTAACATCTTCCATCTCCACAAGTTTGTAGAAAAGTCTCTCAGGTGTCCACCAACTGTCTACATATTCTAAAGCAGGATGGACAGATCATCACTAGCCCACCAAAAAAAAAGGAGAGAAAATGATGATCAGATCATTAGATCATCAGAATGCGTCCTACCTCGCGTCTGTCGCTCGAGTTTACGAACTTCGCGGGACGTCCCAAAGATGGAGGGAAAATCCGGAATGAAGAACGTCGGGAAGAGGAGATCTGGAAGTGGATGAGAGAGAAAGAAAGAAGTGAAGTGTGTGGAGATTCATTGTGAATGACAGAAAAAGAGAGAGATTGAAGTGAACATATTAGCGTCAGGCTGAACAGGAAGCACAGAGCTAACACTGCAGTGCCAGGACGAGAAAGAGAACGATAGAGTGAGAGGAGAGAGAGAGAGAGAGAGAGAAAGAAAGAGTGAGGAAGCAGAGGACGAAATGAGAAAAGCAACTCCAGCTTTTACTGCAGCAGAAAAACTCCTTCACCCCCCAAACCCCCTCCCCCAAACTCCCCCCACCTCCCGCTACATATCGCTGAATACATGTCTTTCTCTTCCTTTTTCTCTCGTTCTCTCTCTCGCTCTGTTTAACCACATTGTAATTCCGTGCAACACTCGCTACCTACAGCAGTCTCGAGACGAACCCCTGTAAGCCACGACGTGCGGCTCGGTACCGATTGGTCAGAAGGTCCGAGATGATAAAGAAATCATGTGACACGGAGCTGCGAGAAAGACGAGATCTGTGACGGCCTCAGAGATGTTTCACAATCCACGATGTTTCATGTTGTGGCGATGTTCTATCTATCTATCTATCTATCTATCTATCTATCTATCTATCTATCTATCTATCTATCTATCTATCTGTCTGTCTGTCTGTCTGTCTGTCTGTCTGTCTGCCCGTCTGTTTATGCATCTATACATCCATTAAACAGTTCATCTATCTATCTATCTATCTATCTATCTATCTATCTATCTATCTATCTATCTATCTATCTATCTATCTATCTGTCTGTCTGTCTGTCTGTCTGTCTGTTTATGCATCTATACATCCATTAAACAGTTCATCTATCTATCTATCTATCTATCTATCTATCTATCTATCTATCTATCTATCTATCTATCTATCTATCTGTCTATCTGTCTGTCTGTCTGTCTGTCTGTCTGTCTTAAGTTAGACCTCAATTTAAAGTGAATGGTGCAGTAGCTTACAGTCAGATCAACTGTATGTGTGTGTGTGTGTGTGTGTGTGTGTGTGTGTGTGTGTGTGTGTGTGTGTGTGTGTCCAGCTACATTCTCTGTTCATTTATCAAGCAGGATCTCACTGAGCTTCATGGGATCACTGTGATAATCATCGGCGTGTTCTGCCGTCTACATTGGACAGACAGACAGACAGACAGACAGACAGACAGACAGATAGATAGATAGATAGATAGATAGATAGATAGATAGATAGATAGATAGATAGACTGGTTCTGAAAGGGTCTATAGTGTCTGTAGTGAATAGACAGAGAGATGATGGAGAGATGTATAAACGGAGAGAGAGAAATATGGATACACATAAATACACACATCTATATAGATATCTATCACCCCGTTGTTTACTAAATCTCTCTCTCTCTCTCTCTCTCTCTCTCTCTCTCTCTCTCTCTCTCTCTCTCTCTCTCTCTCTCTCTCTCTCGTCCTCCGCAGACTCCTCCCTCTCCTGCCGGTTTTCTCATCTCCCCCCGCCCCCCCTCCCCCTCCTCTCTATGCTCAGCTCGGTGTGCGTGTCGTCGTTCCGAGGGCGCAAGGCGGGTAACCAGTCGTCCAACAAGGCATGCGGGAGCGCCGACATGCCGTGCCCGGCGGACAGCGAGCGCATCGTCATCAACTGCGGCGGCGTGCGCCACGAGACCTACCGCAGCACGCTGCGCACGCTCCCCGGCACGCGCCTCGCGTGGCTCACCGAGCCCGACGCGCCGAGCAACTTCGACTACGACGCGGCGGCCGACGAGTTCTTCTTCGACCGGCACCCGGCGGTGTTCGCCTTCGTGCTCAACTACTACCGCACCGGAAAGCTGCACTGCCCAGGGGACGTGTGCGGGCCGCTCTTCGAGGAGGAGCTCGCGTTCTGGGGCATCGACGAGACGGACGTGGAAGCCTGCTGCTGGATGAACTACCGGCAGCACCGTGACGCCGAGGAGGCGCTCGACAGCTTCGAGACGCCCGAGCCGGACCCGCCGGATGACGACGCCGTCGCCGCGCTCGCCGGCGGTGCCGACGGAGACCTGCGGCGCCTCTGCCTGCACGAGGACGGACGCAAAGTGGGCTGGTGGCGCGTGTGGCAGCCCAGAATCTGGGCGCTTTTCGAGGATCCGTATTCGTCCAAGTACGCGCGGGTGAGTCGGTGCTTCTTTTAATAAAGAAAGAAAGAAAAAAGAGGAGAGGAGAGGAGAGGAGCGCGCGCGCTCGGTGACTGCGCATCACCGCAATGCAACCTTGTGCCTCCTTCGGGTTTCTTTTTTTCTCCCCCGAAAAGCGCATTAAACAGTCCCTCGTTCACGCACGTGCATGTAGAGAGGAGTGTTTTATTCTTCGCACCTCAAATCGTTTGCGTTTAGATCATAAACGAACAGGTTCCAGGTGTGAACGCGCGCGCGCGCACCGCTGTAACAGCTGGAATGTTTATTAGGATTTGGCATCCGTACCTGAGATGAAGGTGCTTGGTCGTCTTTGGATTGGTTGATAATATCGTTGTTCTCAACCATAAGCAGTCTGAACATCATCTTGAGTCCTCCTACCTCCAATCTTCTGGGAAGATGTTCTACTAGATTTTTGTGGAGAGTCGTTCCCTCCATTAGGCGTGTTAAAGTCAGGTACTGATGTTGATGAGAAGGTGAGGAGGATCATCTCGGTAGGGTAAATGTATAGCAGGAGATCTTTTATCTTTCAACCCATGGAGAGCAGTTCCTCTGGCTTTGTCCTTTTGTTGAAGGAGCAGATCGGAGGCTGGAAAAGTCGTGTTGTTTCAGGTCCGTTCCCTTCTGAGATCCTTCAAGATTTGTTGGGTGTCTCTATCGTTTTCATAAGTTCCCAAGGTGCGAGCAAGAAGATCTTCAGCGCGTTGGATGTTGTGGTTTCTTGCAGAACTCCATCAGAGGTTTGATGAAGCGAGGTTCTACGGTCAGGTGATCCACCCCATCGCCTTTTTTTTTTTTTCTCCCAATTTGAAAGTGAAACCCAAAGCAGATCCTTAAAAAAGCAAGTGGAAATTGAAGCTCATGTCTCCTGTGCAAAGCGTGAGCATCCCATTTCATAAGCTCCTCTCTCCTGGGAAGATGTTCTTCAAGATTTTGTGGAGGTTGGTCCTCATTCAAAATTCATCCCAAAAATTGTTTATAGCTCTATAGCAGGAGATCTTCGACCTCATCCAACCAATATCTTCATGGAGCTGGAAGAGGTTTGGGTCCGGGTGTCCGAATACTTTTGCTAAGAATGCTGATGGTGGTGGTCGTTAGAAGGTCACGATCTGGGAATCACGTCTCTGTTGCACCGTCATTCACAGGTCAATACTCAGTCCGACACTGATTTACAACCCCAGCACGTGGATCTCGAGTCTACAGTTGCTTTTACACGAGTGTGTGTGTGTGTGTGTGTGTGTGTGTGTGTGTGTGTGTGTGTGTGTGTGTGTGTGTGTGTGTGAGTGAGATGGAGAGACCACATGCAGCTCTGTAACCTGGTTAAAGCACCCAGAACCTGGTGGGAAGGAAGGAAAGGTAGATGAAGGAGACGGAGGACGGCCGGATTTACGGTTTGGACGCGCGGTAAAACATTTATGAGCCGAGTAATAATCGGGCGAGTCGTTCAGCATGCCAGCGCCGACCTTCTCTGTCTCACACACACACACACACACACACACACACACACACACACACACACACACACACACACACTCGCCTATAACACACATGCTGATTTTACTGCAGTGAAAGAGAGAGAGAGTGAGGGAAAGAGTACAGGAGTTAAAACGTGTGTGTGTGTGTGTGTGTGTGTGTGTGTGTGTGTGTGTGTGTGTGTGTGTGTGTGTGTGTGATGTTATGAGGAAGAAACCTTGAGAGGAACCAGACCTCATCCTCATTTGGGTGACATCAAGAGTGTGATTATAGTCTTTAACCACTGGAGTGTGTGATTGTGAGTGATGTTCTTTCTACAGTCAGATTGAACCAGGAGCTACTGGGCAACTCATAAAATAGCTTAAAACCCAACACCAGCTTCTCCATGCCAGAGCCTTCAAACACTTAAAGAGCTCCAAAGTGGGATCCAATTGGCGCTGGTGCATCTCTAGATGGTTCGGGATGTTTGTGAGCATCTACTTCTTTAAAGCTCCACAATCTTCATGATGTGGGAGGTGACTGGAGCTGGAGGAACCTCAGGAAGCCTCGGGATGGGGAGAGAAAGAGAAGCAGTGGAGAGGAATTAGCGTAGCTGCTGTTCATTATATTAACAGCACAAGTTGATAATGTGATGTGATCAGATGTTCTGGAGCACAAGGTTATGATGTGATGTGTGTTATGTGTAGAACTCGCTAAAAACATACGTCTTTAATCTACACTTAAACTGGGAGAGTGTGTCTGAGCCCCGAACACTGTCAGGAAGACTATTCCAGAGTTTAGGAGCTAAATGTGAGAATGTTCTACCACCTTTAGTGGACTTTTCTATTCTAGGAACTACTAGAAGTCCAGAGTTTTGAGATCTCAGGGAGCGTGACGGATTGTAGCGTGTTCGAAGACTGGAGATACATGGAGATAAACCACAGCCAGTGTAGGGACGAGAAGATTGGGGTTATGTGATCATATTTTCTTGACCTTGTAAGAACTCTGGCTGCTGCATTCTGGACTAACCAAAGCTTGTTTATTAATGATGCAGGACATCCACCTAGTAATGCATTACAATAGTCTATTCTGGAGGTCATGAACGCATGGACGAGCTTCTCTGCATCAGACATGTTTCTTAGCTTAGCAATATTTCTAAGGTGGAAGAAGGTTTTTGTAACTTGGTTGATATGATTTTTCAGGTCTTTTACTGTTGAACTAGTAGTTACAAAACATCCATCTAGATGCAGGTTGAAGTTCTGGAGCTTCTGTGTACTGTTTTTTTTCCCATAAATCATGAGACATTTCCTAATGACCTTGCTGAGCTCCATGGAGAAGTTTCATATTTTGTAGAACTTCGATGATGATTTTCTGGAAATAGATGGCCCAGCAGCTTCATTGTTAGTAGAGATGCAGCACAGAAGCACATCGTTCATCTTCTGGCACTGGTTTCTCTCTGGATGGGATTCGGAGCAGCCGACTTATAGATAGCAAATAGTTATTTTAAAAAGCGGAACAGCTGAGCAGAGATCAGTTTATTGGGAAAAGCAGAACAGCTGAGCAGAGGTCAATTTGTTAGGAAAAGGAAAACACCTGTGCAGAGATCAGTTCATTGAGGGGGGGGGGGGAGCTGAACAGTTGAGCAGAGATCAGTTCATTAGAGGAAGCAGAACAGCTGAGCAGAGATCAGTTCATTAGGAGAAGCGGAACAGCTGAGCAGAGATCAGTTCATTAGGGAAAGCAGAACAGCTAAGCAGAGGTCAATTTGTTAGGAAAAGGAGAACAGCTGGGCAGAGATCAGTTCACTGGGAGAAGCAGAACAGCTAAGCAGAGATCAGTTCATTAGAGGAAGCAGAACAGCTGAACAGAGATCAGTTCATTAGAGGAAGCAGAACAGCTGAACAGAGATCAGTTCATTAGAGAAAGCAGAACAGCTGAGCAGAGATCAGTTCATTAGGAGAAGCAGAACAGCTGAGCAGAGATCAGTTTATTAGGGAAAGCCGAACAGCTAAGCAGAGGTCAATTTGTTAGGTAAAGGAGAACAGCGGGGCAGAGATCAGTTCATTGGGGAAAAGCAGAACAGTTGAGCAGAGATCAGTTCATTAGAGGAAGCAGAACAGCTGAGCAGAGATCAGTTCATTAGGAGAAGCAGAACAGCTGAGCAGAGATCAGTTTATTAGGGAAAGCAGAACAGCTAAGCAGAGGTCAATTTGTTAGGAAAAGGAGAACAGCTGGGGAGAGATCAGTTCATTGGGAAAAAGCAGAACAGTTGAGCAGAGATCAATTCACTGGAAGAAGCAGAACAGCTAAGCAGAGATCAGTTCATTAGAGGAAGCAGAACAGCTGAACAGAGATCAGTTCATTAGAGAAAGCAGAACAGCTGAGCAGAGATCAGTTCATTGGAAGAAGCAGAACAGCTGAGTAGAGATCAGTTCATTAGGGAAAGCAGAACTGTTGAGAAGAGCTCGAATTGGTTGGAAAAGCAGAACAGAGTAGTAGCGATCAGTTCATTCATGAAGTACACAGGTTTAAATATGATTTGTTTTGATCGCAAGATCTTGAGGTGTATAAAAGATCTTGAGGTGCGTAAGAAGACCCAAACAATGGTGTTTTTCCATAGCAGGAAGTTGCACCACTGTCGAGTCAGGATGAATCTGTGGAATCAGTGTTTAGCCTGCTGTGCTGGTCAAGTGATCGCTCTCCCTGGAACACCCACAAACACGGTGTGTGTTACACAATGCTGATCACACACTTGTGAAACTCCTTGTGATGTGTCTCGTCTACAGTCTGTGGCTCGCGTGAAGGTCGTGTCCGGCGTGCCCTCCGCGTTCGCTCTTTTTTGCTGATTAACAGCTCCGGGGCGGATCGAAATGCACCTCGTTTGGTTTTTATTGGCCCGAACATTGCTTCCATCAACAGTTCTCATTTCAACTCTCCATCCACCGACTTCCTGGACTGTATATATAGCAGCCATATTAACCACATTGCTTTGGGCAGGGTTTTGTGTGACACCAGCAATTTCTTCTTTTTTTTTTTTTTTTGTCAAGGACGTTTTGGCGTCCTTGCAGAGAGATCCAAGGAAAAGACACACACACACACACACACACGTTTTGGGTATCGACCACGAGAAACACTAGCCGACCGGATTCGTGACACAAGGTGCGATCAGTTCATTAGAGCTGATTAGTGATCGGTTCGTGCTCATGATCATCATTATGTGCGCTGCTCTTTCAGTCCAGGAGGAAAGAAGAGCTCGAGGTGACCACGAGGTGAAAGCGGTCAGAAACCGTCCCACCCGCTGCCGTCACATCACGGTGATCTCATCACTGTTAGATCAGTTCCTCTGGTTCAGTTGG
>JBCEWE010000394.1:724991-737491 GCA_039877035.1 Silurus lanzhouensis
GTGGTGCTGGTGGTGGTGGTGGTATCATCATGGTCCGGGGCTGCATGAGTGCTGCTGGTGCCGGGGAGCTGCGGTTCATTGAGGGGAAACATGGATTCCAACGTGACATTCTGAAGCAGAACATGGTGCCTCTCTTCAGAAACTGGACCGAACGCCGGTTTTCGAACATATCAACGACCCCAGACACACCGCCAAGACGAGGAAGCTGAAGGTGATGAAGTGGCCAAGTATGTCTCCAAAACTTAACCCTATTAGGCACCTGTGGGGGATCCTCGAGAAGAAGGTGGAGAATCTCCATGTGCCAAATATCCAGCAGCTCCGTGATGTCAATGGATGTCGAGGAGTTGAAGAGGTACCCAGCAACAACCTGTGCAGCTCTGGTGAATCCCATACCCAGGAGGATTAAGCCAGTGAGATACAGTTTTGACATGTTCACTGAGGGTGTACTCACTTTTGTTGCCAGTTATTTTGACAATAATGACTGTATGTTGAGTTATTTCAGTAAATTGACTCTAAATATATCCACGTTTCATTTCTATAAAATTTTTCTTCTTTAATCTTGAGGAGTTCCCAGAGGTGTTAAGTTCTTGTTGACTGCTCTTCCTTCATTCTCAAGTCCAACTTATCCTAAACCATCCCAGCTGGATTTAGATGGGGTGATTGTGGAGGCCAGGTCATCCGATGTTTGAGGTCATTGTTTTGTTGAAGAACAAATGATGGTCCCGCAAAGTACAAAACCACATGGGGGAGGCTGTAGATGCAGATGAGCGTTGGCAGAAAAGCACCTCCAGAACATCAGACCTCCTCCTCCAATGCTTCCCAGTGGAAACCACATATTCAGGAACCATCCATTTATCATTTTTTACTCTAATTTTTCACTGATTTCATGTCCGTTCCTCATGTTCTTTGGCACCAAGCAAGTCTCATCTGCTCGTTGTTCTTCTGAAGTTTCGATCATGAAGGCCTCACGTGGTCTCCTTTGAACAGTGGATGTTGAAATATGTCTGTCTCTTAAACTCAGAAGTATTCATGTAAATTGGTGGTTTCTCAGCCTGGCAATTCTACTAAACTTATCCTCTGCAGCAGAGGTAGCTCTTAGTCTTTCTTACCTGGAACAGTCCTCTTGAGAACTTGTTTCCTTGTAGCATATGATGGTTTTGAAGACTGCAGTTGGTAATAAATGTAAAGTTTTTGAGATTTCTTCGGATTGATTGACCAGCTCACACACACACACACACACACACACACACACACACACACACACACACACACCCGAGTGTCAAAGGAAAGAAGGAAGGACACATAAAAAAGTACAGTAGGAATAAAGATGGAAAACAATAAAGGTAACTCGAAAGAATGAAAAACAGAAGGGACTGAAAAAAAGGACAGAAAGAACAAGAGATTGTGATCATATCTGAATGTGTCCTTTCACTTCAGGACATTGGGTATCTTTTGGAGCTAAACACACACACACACACACACACACACACACACACACACACACACACACACACACACTCTCTCTCCTCACACACACGCGCACACCAGTCCCACTCGTGTCCTTCAGTTTTCCCGCAGTGTCCTGTGTTCCATCAGGCGATTGGGTCCCGCCCCCTCTCTCAGGTGTAGCCGGATTCCTGCCGCTCTGTGATTGGTCGACGTCACGTGTCAGTCATCTTCTGTCATCACCCTGTTGATTGGTGGGATTGTGGATGAGGTAAAGATGGAGGAGGAACACGTCTCCCTCACTCGTCTTCCACACTCGTCTCTGACCCTCGTCACGTCTCCGCAGGAATCCTTCCTTCCTTTATTTTCTCTTTCATTTCCTTCTCTTCTCTTTTTTCTCTTCTTTTCTTTCTCTTTTCTCTTCTTCTCTTCCTCTCTTCTTCCCTCTCCTCTTCTCTCTTCCATCCAACCTTGCTTTGATCCATCCTTCCATCCATACATCCTTTCTTCCTTTCTTCCTTTTCTCTTCCTTCTATTCTCTTCTTTTCTTTACCTTTTTTCTTCCCTCCCACCTTCCATTTATTCATCCTTCCTCACTTCATTTTTTTCTTTCTTCCATCTTACCCACTTTTTTTCCCCCATCCATCATTTCTTTTTTCTGTCTTTCCTTTTTTCCCCCTTTTCTTTTCCTTTTGTTTCTTTTTTCCATCGGACTATGCTTTTCATCCATCCATCCTTCATTCCTTTCTCTTCTCTCTCTGTTCTCTCCTTATATTTTTTTTCATCTTATTCCTTCTTTCTCTCTTCTTACCGTCTTTACTCCATTCTTCCCTCACTTTTCCCCTCTCCTTCCTTCCTCAGTTTTTCCACTTCCATTTCCCTCTTTCTTTATTCTTTTATTCTTATTTCCTTTCTACCTTCCATATACCCATTTCTTCTCTTTTCTTTTCTTTTCTTTGTTCCTGTTTATCCTCCCTTCTTTTTCTGTCCTTTCTTACTTCCTTCCTTCCTTTTAATTCCTTCTTAATATCATGTCACTAGAAACAGATGCTTTCATGCGTCTCTGTCGCATTTTGCTCGTTTATCTTCTCCTTCCGAGACGTGCGCGTGTGTGTGTGTGTGTGTGTGTGTGTGTGTGTGTGTGTGACCAGCATAAACACGTGTGTTGAATCGGTGCACGCCCTCATGTGTGTTTTAATGTACACTGCAGTGCAGCTTCATCAGCGTTTCCATGGCGACGGCGACGCCAGCTTTCCTGAGCCAATGACGGACACACACACACACACACACACACACACACACACACACACACACACACACACACACTGCGTGATGAAACCAAACAGAAAGTGAGTGACGGAGGAAAGAAAGGGGGAGAGAGGTGACTTTTTCTTTTCATCCCTCTCATCTTTCTGTCATTTCATTCCATTCCTTCACCCCTCACGTTTTCCTCCCTTCTTTTATTCCTCCTTTCCTGACTTTCTGCCTTTCTTCCCTTTTTTTCCCCCATTCTTCTTCCATCTGTACGTTTTTGCTTAATTTTTTCTTTCTCTCTTTCACCCTTTTCATTTTTTTCTTCTTTCTTTTCTCAGTTTCTTACAGTTTTTCTTTCTTTCTTTCTTTCTTTCTTTCTTTCTTTCTTTCTTTCTTTCTTTCTTTCTTTCTTTCTTTCTTTCTTTTTCTTCCTTTCTTTCAATCCCTTCATGTTTTTCCCCTGTCCTTCTTATTATCCTTCCTTTTCATCTTCTCTACATTTTCCTTCCTTCTTTCTATCCAGCATTTCCATTTCCTCCATAATATTTTCATCCCTTCTTCCATCCCTCCCATTTCCTTCTAGTCTTTCCTTCCTTCTTTCCTCTTTCCTTCACATCCTCCCACATTTGGTCATTCATGTATTCCTACCTCTTTCCTGCTCCCTTCCCTCCTTTCACCCTTTCTTCCTTTATTTCATTCCATCCTTTTCATCATTCTTTTAGGAATAATGGTTGGTTTCTCCAGTTTCCTTGCTTTCTTGATTTCCATCAATTCCATCTTTCTTTGTTTATTAATTATTTCCTTCCTTCTTTCTTTCTTTCACTATAGAATCAGTACAGAAAGCAGGACAGTAGGGTCTGCAGTCAGGGTCTGCAGTCACCGTTGGCAGATTTATTATTCTTATTTTATAACTTTGTAGGACGTTCAGGAGCACACGTGTGAAGAAGCACACGTCATGCAGATCATCCCTGAAGGCACATTTTGCTGCATGTCTTTGTTCACACTCTGTTGGTCCTCAAGTGCAGCCTGAGGATTTTTTTTTTGTATTTCGTGACTCAGCAAATTCTTCCTCTGTCCGTGGTGCTGATCTACTGATGCCAAACTGTACATGTGGTGCGTCGTGGGTGCTCTGGCATCGGGGCGACTTCCTTTCTGCCCCCAGCCTCGTCAAGCCATCTTGGTGCTGACCTGGTTTACTTTTGTGGCTTTTGCTCTCTCTGGAGGCTTTACAACTTACACACACACACACACACACACACACACAAACACTATACAACTATTTAAGAATATTCCATACATGTTGCTTATGTTAAACATCTTCGTCAGGATGTTGGTCCTTGTTTGCGAGGTATCAAACGGTAGATAAAAAAAAAACCCACACGTGTGTGTATTGAGCGCCTAACAGTATCAGGTGACATCCAGCCATAGAGTTACACCATTTTAATTTCAGCGGTAACCATGACAGGAAGAGGGCAGCGCAAGAAATCGATTCGCTTCCTCAAGTCTCTGAACGTTGGCCACGAGCCAGAAAGCAACTCAAGTTAAAAGCCTGGAAACCTTGCGCCTGCGGAACCCAGCCCGGGCGTCTTTATTCAATTACTCGCTGTGTTTATTGAATAATCTTTTGCTCTCCACCATCGGCGCTGAAGAGAAGTTCGGATGCAAGGAAGTTTTTCAAACCGTACTGTGGATGCAGAGCAACCGTGGACTGCTAAAAATGGACTAACTGAAAATTTACGGTTGGTACAGGGGAAGCAAATCTAACCCCGGTAGATTCTGGTCCTGACCTACCTTAAAGGATGGTGTAACCCCTGTAATGTGGTACTGTAGGTTTGGGGCTCATTTTGACCAATCCTGGGTCAGGTGTGGAAGCGATCTGCTTGGTTATTATCAAACGTCAAATGAACCCTGCCGATTCAAATGAGGCTAGAATCAGTCCTGGCTGAAAAATTTTGTGTAAGTCTGTTAGAAACACTTTAAACATTTCCTAGAACTATGGCCTAGGAACCCAAAGCATCCCTGGGACTTTCTGGTGGGGGATACATGTGTAGGTTCCTAGAAAAGTTCCTGTGGTGGACGCACCTCTATTATACCTGCCTGTTGAATCGCCTCCTGTTGCGAATGTTTGCTGTGAAAACCTGAGAAAGGTTTGGGATTTCACTTTTGCTGAACTACCAATTCTGGGTCAGGTGTCTGGTCAAGTCTGTAAAAGAATTTCCTGGAACTCTGGTCTAGAAACCCTGGGAAGCATTCCTGGGAATTTCTGGGGAGGGTGTACATTTCATGCAAGATGTATTCTTAATGTTTGTGACAAATCCAATCTTGAAAAGTTCCTGTGGTGGAGCTGACCACTGAGCATTTGAGTGAAGTGGTCTCAACTTGCTTCCGGTCGAACCCTGAGAAAGTTGATCCTAAACTGATCCAAACATGCCCAATATGAAGTGCTGTTGGGGTTTTGGGGATCACTTTGACCGAACTACAAATCCTGGATCGGGTGTGGAAGCGATCTACGGAGTGAAGTGGCGGGTTGCCACGTTACATCCTTTAGGGATGCCTGGAAAAAAGCTTGTTATGGTCTTATTGATTGATCAAATCAGTTTTTCATAGGACTGGTACACCGTAATTAGATTCCCTTGTGGTACTGTGGGACAGGTGCTTGCTTTGAAATCGATGACATTTAATGCATCTATTAAACACTGGTTTATGTACCCTGCCCCCCCAAACAAGGCCAGAATCGCTTCTGGGTGGAAAAAGTGTACATCTGTAAAAAAAAAAAACGTTCCTGAAATGTTTCCTGGAACTACGGCCTAGGAACCCAAAACCCCTCTGAGACTTTCTGGGGCGAAAAGTACTTGATAGGTTCTGGTGGGATTGTTAGTTGTACCAGAGGGTGAGGATGTCCAATCAAGGTTCTGCTGTCTTTTATTGGGTTAATCTATGATATCAGGGGGTTTAATCCCAGTTCTTTTTGTGCAAGTAGTAGTTTAGTGCTAGTTCCAGTTCCAGTTCCATTGCTGCCAAGCTGCCCCCTGCTGGGCCCTTAAGTAAGGCCTTCAATATTTTAAAAAAATAAAGCCAGATGTGTTCTGCAAACGAATTTCCACCAGCCGCAGATGGTTGTATGTACAAATCTGGACCTTTCTTGATTTAGGTCCGCCGTAATGCCATTTCTCAGACGATGATCTCTAACGTGACTCCAGTCGGCACTTCCCTTTCCATCACGCACCCGCTGATGTAATCAGGGACTCACCTGGGTGGATTGATGTCCGCTCTACCGAGGTTCTTCTCCATGTCTCAGTGTAGTTCCGGGTTGTCTTCCTGGTCGTGGTTCGAACTTTTGTTTCCAGAAACTGGACCGGACTTTTAGAGTTTTGCTTCGCAGCTGAGTAATTAAACATGGCTGCTTCCATGGCCCCCATTTCTGCTCGGGGTCACGTGACCACACGTGCGTTAGATCGGAAGTAAAACATGATCTTAGCGATGGAGACATGATGTCACGTAGTGATATTTTTATGAGTAACAAGGCGGGCGTTAGCGCTATCGCTGCTCCGGATGTAGCGCATTAGAACCGGCGGATTCGGTTTCTTCGGCGTGAAAAGAAGTTAAAGAACTTCTGAAAGGTTTGAAGAAAAGTCAATTGAAGAATGACTCCATATCCCGATCGATAATCCTTCCTTACTTCCAGTCTAATCTCACACACACACACACACACACACACACACACACACACACACACACACACACACACACACACACACACACACACACACACTTCCAGTTTAATGCGAATTACCGGCTAAGTAACATCGCAGTGCCGAATGTCGACGGCCGCATGCGCGTAAGCCGAGAGGGGCTTCTGTCTGAAAGTCTGAACGTTACAACAGTGTGTATGATTCTCTCTCTCTCTCTCTCTCTCTCTCTCTCTCTCTCTCTCCCTCTCTCTCTCTCCCCCCACACACACACAAATATATATATCTATAAAGCACACACAGGCTTTCTGGTATCAGCGCTTTACCAGACAATATGGAGCCATTTCAGAGAGATAGAGAGAGAACTGGGAAGTGAGACAGAGAAAATGACCTAAGAGAGAGAGAAGGAGCAAAAGGAAGAGATAGAGAGAGCGAAGGAGAAAAAGAGCCGAAAGAGAGCAAAATTAACAGAAGGAGCAAAAGGAAGAGAGAGAGATGAAGCGAAGGAGAGAAGGAGCAAAAGGGAGAGAGAGAGAGAGATGGAGCAAAAAAGAGAAGGAGCAATAGGGAGAGAAAGAAGAAGCAAAAGGAAGAGGGAGAGAGAGAAAGAGATGGGGGGAAGAGAAAGAAGGAGCAAAAAGATGAGAAAGAACAATAGATGGAGCAAAAGTGAGAGCTGGAGCAAAAGAAAGCGAGAGAGACGGAGCGGAAGAGTGAAGGAACCAAAAAAAGAGAGAGAGATAGAAGAAAGAGTGATAGCAGGATTAGAAGAGCAGTAGACGTGAGAGGGGTAAAGGGGAATAACAGCTGCATGAGATTGTAAGTAGGTCAGGCTGAAGATGGAGAGAGACGGAGGGAAAGAGAGACAGAATTTAAGGATAATGGGTGGGGCTTAATGGGGGGAGTCACTTAGCTACTTGTACACATGAGTGGCTTTGTGTGTGTGTGTGTGTGTGGTTCTGTGTCTGAGTCTTTATAAACCTGTGTGTGTGTGTGTGTGTGTGTGTGTGTGTGTGTGTGTGTGTGTGTGTGTGTGTGTGTGTGGGGGTCTGTGTCTAAATCTTTTTAAACATGTGTATGTGTGTGTTTATCTGAATGTGTGTGGGTCGATATCCAAGTCTTTAAAAAACGTGTGTGTGTGTGTGTGTCTGAGTCTTTTATAAACCTCTGTGTGTGTGTAGATGCAGCACAGGGCTTTTTTCCTCTGCAGAGAGTTTTTATCCATCATTCCACTCTCCATGCCTCAATTACATCACATCCCTCTCTCACTCTCTCTCTTCTCTCTCTCTCTCTCTCTCTCTCTCTCTCTCTCCCTCTCACTCTAATTTATTATTCATCTGTCAGTACTTAGTGAGTAAAACTCCGCCGCTTTTTCTTCTCGTCATGCGTGTAAACGGAAATGGCGCAGTCCAGATCCATTGTTCCGTCCTCCGTCTCCTGCTTGTCCTGCGTTTGTGATCAAAAGAAGGATGAAAGGATGGGATGATGTTCAGGAAACGTCACATGTAGAGACGGTGTTTACACGTTTAGACCCGATTTGGCGGTTTGTAGATCCAGACGTTCGAATTGAAATTCTGGCTTCTGATTGGTCGGAAGGTGTTGAATAATTGATAAACCTTCAAAAACATTGTACCCTGTTCTGCCAAAAATATTGGGACACCCGACTTTTTCCACCCAGTTGTGCTTCTTTTCCAAATGGTTAGCACGGAAAAATCAGGCTCACAGTTTTCTTTGATCTAGGAGACCAGAAGATCTCCTGCATCCTAACCTTAAAGCTCCAACACCTTTAGGATGAATGTACCCCAGGCGTCCTCACCTCCTCACCTACCATCAGTACCTGACTTGACTGTGGTGTAATGAATCTCCACGGAATCTAGTGGAACGTTTTCCCAGAAGAATCGACAACAAATGGGGACTCAGTTCGGAATGGGATGTTCACCTCGAATGAGGCTTTATATGGATATCTGTGGAAGTGCTTCAGCTTCAGCGGCACTGCGGAACGACTCGCTTTTGATTTATTACGCCCCTTTAAAGCGCTCTGGAAATAAACAACCTTGAAGCGCCTGCACATTTAATTCCAGACACCCAGTCCACCAATTTCGCAAATGGAAGAAAGGCTTGTGCTGGGAGTTTCAGCAAGACCCTGGAGTGTATCGCGTTACGATTCCAGGAGACTTTTATATGCAAATGAGCAGGAATGCAAGAAAAATTATACTAATAAATAAATCGAAATCAAAAATGTCATTTTTCAAATCTGTATTCTTTTGCATGCATGACCAAACAATAATGTTTGTTTGTATATGATACAGTTTATATATATTTCCCCAAATTTCTAATTAAGAACCATAAATTCCTCGTAAGTTTCCAACTTGGAATATTTCCAATATTTCCTCTGATAGGAAGGATTATTTTTTGCAGTTTGAGAATTGTTTGACCAATCAGAATTGAGAATTTGTTAAATAAATTGTCGTGTTTGTTAAAAAAAAAACATAAATTTGTCTGAAATAACGTTATCGTCTTTTCTTCGTTTTCCCTTTTTCTATTCCGAAGTACGTGGCATTCGGCTCGCTGCTCTTCATCCTCATCTCCATCTCGACGTTCTGCATGGAGACGCACGAGGCGTTCAACACCCTCTACAACCGGACGGAGAACGTGACGGTGGGCAACGTGACGCGCGAGGAGGTCGTCTACGAGGTGGTGACGGACAGCTGGCTGACCTACGTGGAGGGCGTGTGCGTGATCTGGTTCACCATCGAGGTGTTCACGCGCGTTGTCTTTTGCCCGGACAAGGCCGAGTTCTTCAAGAGCGCGCTGAACATCATTGACTTTGTGGCCATCTTGCCGTTCTACCTGGAGGTCGGTCTGAGCGGCCTCTCGTCCAAGGCGGCCAAGGACGTACTGGGCTTTCTGCGCGTCGTCCGGTTCGTGCGCATCCTGAGGATCTTCAAGCTCACGCGCCATTTTGTCGGGCTGCGCGTTCTTGGCCATACGCTTCGTGCCAGCACCAACGAGTTTCTCCTGCTAATCATCTTCCTCGCCCTTGGAGTGCTCATCTTTGCCACCATGATCTACTATGCCGAGCGCATCGGCGCCAGCCCCAACGACCCCACGGCTAGCAACCACACCAGTTTCAAGAACATCCCTATTGGGTTCTGGTGGGCCGTGGTCACCATGACCACGCTGGGCTATGGTGATATGTACCCAGAAACTTGGTCCGGCATGTTGGTGGGCGCTCTGTGTGCCCTGGCCGGCGTGCTCACCATTGCCATGCCTGTGCCCGTCATTGTCAACAACTTCGGCATGTACTACTCCCTGGCCATGGCCAAACAGAAGCTGCCCAAGAAGAAGAATAAACACATCCCCCGAGCCCCGCAACCTGGCTCGCCCAACTACTGCAAGCCTGACGCCCTGGCTATGGCCACCGCCTCGCCTCAGAGGATCCTGGGTAATGTGTTGGGCGGGGTCATTGGCTCGGGTGGCCTCACCGGAGACTGTCCACTTGCTCAGGAGGAGATCATAGAAATAAACAGAGGTGAGGAACATTTGATTTCATCCTTCATCAGACATGCACTTATGGGAGGAATAAATACAATACCGATACTAACAGACGTTTACTCGACTAACAAGTTCGGTCATTCGATTTTTGTCTCCTATTTACCAAACAAGTTTAGCTACAACTTTAGCAGCTGTGTGTACTTATTGCTATGGTGACGTTTTCAGTAAGGGAGAGGTTTCATGCCATTTTTGGAAGGAGTTTCCGGGTTTTTTGGATAAAATATTTTAGCACAACCGTTGCTGTAGTTGGAATTCCTTACATGTCACTCGTGAAGTATATTATTATATTATAAATTAAAATGAATGTAGCCTTAAATGTTTAGGCCACGCCTCCTGCCAGTCTCTGATGCTGATGAGTATGTCCTGAGAAAGGAAGTTATTCAGTGTTGTGTGGTTCTATAATGTCCTAACCCCTTACCGTAACTCTAAACTTTAAAAATTAAACTTCTAAAAAATTTACTCTAATCCTATCCCTAACCTTTACCTTAACCCCAAACTAACCCCCTTTTCTAACCCTAAAACTAACCTTAACCCCTTAACTACAACCTTCACCTTAACCCTAAACGTAACCCCCTAATCATAACCTTTACCTTAGCCCTAAATGTAAGCTTAAACCTACACCTAGCCTTTTCCTTAACTTCGAGCCTAACCCTATCCCTAACCTTATTCTTTGCCTTAACTTAACCCTAACCCCTAAATTGTACCTAATCCCAAACCTAAACCCCAAATCCTAACCTTTACCTTGTCACCAAACATAATCCTAATCCCAAACTCTAACCTTTACCTTAATCGCAATCCGTACCCTAACCCCTTAACCACAAACCTAAGCCTAACCCCTATACTACAACCCCAAACCTAATCAATCAATCTTTATTTATATAGCATCTAACATCTACCAGGTAGAACCTATGTGCTGAACAAAGTGCAAGAGGCCAAACCTAACCCCTAATCCTAACCTTTACCTTAACCCCAAACCTACCCCCTAATCCTAATCCTAACCTTTACCTTAACCCCAAACCTAACCCCTAATCCTAACCTTTACCTTAATCCCAAACATAATCCTAATCCCAAACTCTAACCTTTACCTTAATCGCAATCCGTACCCTAACCCCTTAACCACAAACCTAAGCCTAACCCCTATACTATAACCCCAAACCTAACCCCTAATCCTAACCTTTACCTTAATCCCAAACCTAACCCCTAATCCTAACCGTTACCTTAATCCCAAACCTAACCCCTTATCCTAACCTTTACCTTAATCCCAAACCTAACCCCTTATCCTAACCTTTACCTTAATCCCAAACTTAACCCCTTATCCTAACCTTTACCTTAACCCCAAACCTAACCCCTAATCCTAACCTTTACCTTCACCCCAAACCTAACCCCTTATCCTAACCTTTACCTTAACCCCAAACCTAACCCCTAATCCTAACCTTTACCTTAACCCCAAACCTAACCCCTAATCCTAACCTTTACCTTAACCCCAAACCTAACCCCTAATCCTAACCTTTACCTTAACCCCAAACCTAACCGCTCATCCTAACCTTTAACCTTAACCCCAAACCTAACCGCTCATCCTAACCTTTAACCTTAACCCCAAACCTAACCCCTCATCCTAACCTTTACCTTAACCCCAAACCTAACCCCTAATCCTAACCTTTACCTTAACCCCAAACCTAACCCCTAATCCTAACCTTTACCTTAACCCCAAACCTAACCCCTCATCCTAACCTTTACCTTAACCCCAAACCTAACCGCTCATCCTAACCTTTAACCTTAACCCCAAACCTAACCGCTCATCCTAACCTTTAACCTTAACCCCAAACCTAACCCCTCATCCTAACCTTTACCTTAACCCCAAACCTAACCCCTCATCCTAACCTTTACCTTAACCCCAAACCTAACCCCTCATCCTAACCTTTAACCTTAACCCCAAACCTAACCGCTCATCCTAACCTTTAACCTTAACCCCAAACCTAACCGCTCATCCTAACCTTTAACCTTAACCCCAAACCTAACCCCTCATCCTAACCTTTACCTTAACCCCAAACCTAACCCCTCATCCTAACCTTTAACCTTAACCCCAAACCTAATCGCTCATCCTAACCTTTACCTTAACCCCAAACCTAACCCCTCATCCTAACCTTTACCTTAACCCCAAACCTAACCCCTCATCCTAACCTTTACCTTAACCCCAAACCTAACCCCTCATCCTAACCTTTACCTTAACCCCAAACCTAATCGCTCATCCTAACCTTTACCTTAACCCCAGACATAACCCCTTATCCTAACCTTTAACTTTATCCCCAAAGCTAAACTTCGATTGAGGTACAATGCTAGCATGCTCCTATATTAGCCATATTAACCCCCTGAAACTCACTTTGATTGTCCCACTACAGTGAGAATAGTGAGGGTTGTTTCTGGAATCAGCTCCTGATATTCATTTATCCCTGAATATAACTGATGTGGTTGTGCAAGATTTGCCTTCCAAAATGCTGAGTCATTCCTTCTGCAGGGTAGCTATAGCATAGACATAGCATTTAAGTGCACTTAGCG
>JBCEWE010000394.1:739991-767491 GCA_039877035.1 Silurus lanzhouensis
TTCCATCCTTTCTTTCAATATTTCTTCTTCTCCATTTTTGTCAAACTTCTTTCCCTTTCTCCACTTTACCACCTCTTTTTCTCCACATTTCTCTCTCTCTCTCTCTCTCTCTCTCTCTCTCTCTCTCTCTCTCCCCATCTGTCTTTCTCTCGGTCAGACTCGAAGCAGAACGGTGATGCGGCGAATGCGGCGCTGGCGAACGAGGACTGTCCCACCATAGACCAGGTGTTGAGTCCGGACGAGCGAAGTCCTTTGGGACGGACACGTGAGCGCTACCAACAGGACCGAGCCTGCTTCCTGCTCAACACACGTGACTTTAGACCTGCGGAATCCAACGTCCGGAAAGGTACACACACACACACCAAATGCACACACACACACACACACACACACACACACACACACACACACACACGAATACTTGCTGTATTTCCTGGACTATTATTTGCTCCTAAATTGGCGCTAAAAACATCTCATTCACCCCCTGCTACAATTTACTCCCCCTAGTGGTAAATAAATTTGCCTTCGCTAGTTTTTTGTGATCCAGTTCATCCCAGAGCAGATCAGCAGGATTTAGGTGCAGTGACTGGGCAGGTTGTTCCATGACGGATATCACTCCAGACGACTGTTTGTCTAGTCGTACGGTGAATTCGGGTTCCGATGAGAGTTGTCTGTTGAAGTATGGAACGGTAGCCATGTTGGTTGAGGATTACGTTCATCTTCTGGAACCTTCCCTCCTCCAAAATAACCCCAAACCATTCCACGCCCCATTCCACCCGTGGGGGTGAAGGGAGTCTGATCGGATCTTCTCTTCTTGTGTCCGTCTTACACAAGTTCCTCTGTTGGAGACAACAAAATGTCCCAATTGGACTTCAGACAAAAGTATTTGCATTCGGTTGTACTTAAGTATCCGGAATTTCTTTCTTTCGGCTTCTCCCACTAGGGGGCGCCACAGCGGATCATCCGCACGTTATATTTGGCACATGTTTTTACGCTGGAATCGCGTAAATAATCTCACGGGTGTTGTCATGTTTGAGTTTCTTCATCGTTTATTCCTCTCGAAATGTTCTGCTTGCTGTTGAACCGATGCTGAACTAGGTATGCTGTAGGTCGGTGATCGGTGGATACACCAAGTGCCGATCGGAACACGTTGAGTAAAAAGTACAATATTTGACTTGTAGTCGATTGTAGTGAAGTTACAGTAAAAGTCTCAGATAATAAACAAGTACAGTAACGGAAAAAAGCGACTTAAGTCTAAGTCCGAACGTCTTGAGCGTGCCCAACAAAGGAGAAGTGTCTTGCAGTCCAGAAAATGCACCACACACAAACACACACAAACACACACTGACGTGCTGCAGGAGGCAGACGCCCATGTATCGACGAGTTTTTGCGTTGTGTGTTTGCGTGGTGAGAGTCACGGGTAGGTTTTGTCCACATTCGGCGACGTGCGGTGGGCAGGTCGATTTCCGTTATTTTTCAAATGATAAAAATTGGGTTATTAATGTTAATTGAAATTTACGCCAGTCACGAGAGTAAAGTAATGGTCTTGGTTGCCGTGGAAACCTGACCAAAAAAAATTACATTTATGGAAAAATTCGTACTACGTTATCACGTCCTCGGAAAGACTGCAAGTCGCTGAAGGACAGGGCGGGGCTAGGCGGGGATGGGCGGGGTTACACTGCGTTAAAGCTAAAGTTTTCTTGGTCCCCAGTTGCAGAATGTATAGAAACCTACCTTATGCTCTTTGTATGTACCTGTAGGCCTTATCCATGTGTGTGTGTGTGTGTGTGTGTGTGTGTGTGTGTGTGTGTGTGTGTGTGTGTGTGTGTGTGTGGCACTGGTTGGGTTTACCTCCCTCACATGTTCACATGAAAGAACTTCAACTAATTATGGAACTACAGAATATTCTTGTGTGTGTGTGTGTGTGTGTGTGTGTGTGTGTGTGTGTGCTTGGTGTTATCTCACCCCCCTTTGTATTGTCTCTCTCTTCAGGTTGTGTCATATCACGCGTTTGTATGTGGGCTTCTTCATTCTACTTCCTGTTTTAGTGTCCCCCTTGTCCTCTCTGTGGTGTGTGTGTGTGTGTGTGTGTGTGTGTGTGTGTGTGTGTGTGTGTGTGTGTGTGTGTGTGTGTGTGTGTGTGTGTGTGTGTTTCGTGACGTTTATGTGATGTGGCTTATTCTAAAGTGTTTTGCCCTCCTTTTCTTTCCCGCCCTGTTGACTGCAGCGACTTTCAGCCCTGGTTGCGGGGCAATAGTTTCCTCCAGGGCTGAAGGTCAAATTGAAGTCGGAGTGAGGTTGTGTGTGTGTGTGGTGTCCTCGGATCTGAGACGAAGACGAAGTGAGAGGGAAAAAAATACGAGACAGATGATACTTCACACACACAACCTCGAGACTTCAGGTCTGTGTGTGTGTGTGTTTGTGAGGTTCGTTGACGAGTTGAGTTGGTGTGAGACGTGGGGACACACACTGACATGTGGTTGACAGTTTGACAGACACAGGGACATTTGGACAGACACTTAGATTAAAGGAACGAATCAAGTCTTAGACACATGCAGCAACCCAATAAACCCGTAACATCCTACACACTTACCCTGTAACACCCTACACACTAAACCCCTAATACACTAAACCCCTAACACACTAAACCCCTAACATCCTACACACTAAACCCCTAACACACTAAACCCCTAACACCCTACACACTAAACCCCTAACACACTAAACCCCTAACACCCTACACACTAAACCCTAACACACTAAACCCCTAACACCCTACACACTAAACCCCTAATACACTAAACCCTAAATCCTACACACTAAACCCTAACACACTAAACCCCTAACACCTACACACTAAACCTAACACACTAAACCCCTAACACCCTACACACTAAACCCCTAATACACTAAACCCCTAACATCCTACACACTAAACCCTAACACACTAAACCTAACATTCTACACACTAAACCCTAACACACTAAACCCTAACATCCTACACACTAAACCCCTAACATCCTACACACTAAACCCCTAACACACTAAAACCTAAACATCTACACTAAACCTAACATCCTAACACACTAAACTCCTAACACACTAAACCCTAACATCCTACACACTAAACCCCTAACATCCTACACACTAAACCTAACACACTAACCTAACATCCTACACACTAAACCCCTAACATCCTACACACTAAACCCATACACTAAACCCCTAACATCCTAACACTAAACCCTAACATCCTACACACTAAACCCTAACACACTAACCCTAATATCCTACACACTAAACTAACACAAAACCCTAAATCTACACACTAAACCCATAACACACTAAACCATAACACCTACACACTAAACCCTAACACCTACCTAACACCTAACACTAAACCCCTAACACACTAAACCCCTAACACTACACCTAAACCCCTAACACACTAAAAATCACCACTAAACCCATAACACACTAAACCCATAACATCCTACACACTAAACCCTAACACACTAAACCCCTAACATCCTACACACTAAACCATAACACACTAAACCCAAAATCTACACATAAACCTACACACTAAACCCACATCCTACACACTAAACCCCTAACATCCTACACACTAAACCCATAACACACTAAACCATAACATCCTACACACTAAACCATAACACACTAAACCATAACATCCTACACACTAAACCCCTAACACACTAAACCCCTAACATCCTACACACTAAACCCCATAACACACTAAACCCTAACATCCTAACACTAAAACCTAACACACTAAACCCTAACATCCTACACACTAAACCCATAACACACTAAACCCATAACATCCTACACACTAAACCCCTAACACCCTACACACTAAACCCCTAACACACTAAACCCATAACATCCTACACACTAAACCCCTAACACACTAAACCCCTAACACCCTACACACTAAACCCCTAACACACTAAACCCCTAACACCCTACACACTAAACCCCTAATACACTAAACCCCTAACATCCTACACACTAAACCCCTAACACACTAAACCCCTAACACCCTACACACTAAACCCCTAACACACTAAACCCCTAACACCCTACACACTAAACCCCTAACACACTAAACCCCTAACACCCTACACACTAAACCCCTAATACACTAAACCCCTAACATCCTACACACTAAACCCCTAACACACTAAACCCCTAACACCCTACACACTAAACCCCTAACACACTAAACCCCTAACACCCTACACACTAAACCCCTAATACACTAAACCCCTAACATCCTACACACTAAACCCCTAACACACTAAACCCTAACATTCTACACACTAAACCCCTAACACACTAAACCCTAACATCCTACACACTAAACCCCTAACATCCTACACACTAAACTCCTAACACACTAAACCCCTAACATCCTACACACTAAACCCCTAACACACTAAACCCATAACATCCTACACACTAAACCCCTAACATCCTACACACTAAACCCATAACACACTAAACCCCTAACATCCTACACACTAAACCCTAACATCCTACACACTAAAACCCTAACACACTGAACCCCTAATATCCTACACACTAAAACCTAACACACTAAACCCCTAACATCCTACACACTAAACCCATAACACACTAAACCCATAACATCCTACACACTAAACCCTAACACACTAAACCCCTAACATCCTACACACTAAAACCCTAACACACTAAACCCCTAACATCCTACACACTAAAACCCTAACACACTAAACCCCTAACATCCTACACACTAAACCCCTAACACACTAAACCCCTAACATCCTACACACTAAAACCCTAACACACTAAACCCCTAACATCCTACACACTAAACCCCTAACACACTAAACCCCTAACATCCTACACACTAAACCCCTAACATCCTACACACTAAACCCCTAACACACTAAACCCATAACATCCTACACACTAAACCCCTAACATCCTACACACTAAACCCATAACACACTAAACCCCTAACATCCTACACACTAAACCCTAACATCCTACACACTAAACCCCTAACATCCTACACACTAAACCCTAACATCCTACACACTAAAACCCTAACACACTGAACCCCTAATATCCTACACACTAAAACCTAACACACTAAACCCCTAACATCCTACACACTAAACCCATAACACACTAAACCCATAACATCCTACACACTAAACCCCTAACACACTAAACCCCTAACATCCTACACACTAAAACCCTAACACACTAAACCCCTAACATCCTACACACTAAAACCCTAACACACTAAACCCCTAATATCCTACACACTAAACCCATAACACACTAAACCCATAACATCCTACACACTAAACCCCTAACACACTAAACCCCTAACATCCTACACACTAAAACCCTAACACACTAAACCCCTAACATCCTACACACTAAACCCATAACACACTAAACCCATAACATCCTACACACTAAACCCCTAACACACTAAACCCCTAACATCCTACACACTAAACCCATAACACACTAAACCCATAACATCCTACACACTAAACCCCTAACACACTAAACCCCTAACATCCTACACACTAAACCCATAACACACTAAACCCATAACATCCTACACACTAAAACCCTAACACACTAAACCCCTAACATCCTACACACTAAACCCATAACACACTAAACCCATAACATCCTACACACTAAACCCCTAACACACTAAACCCCTAACATCCTACACACTAAAACCCTAACACACTAAACCCCTAACATCCTACACACTAAAACCCTAACACACTAAACCCCTAATATCCTACACACTAAAACCCTAACACACTAAACCCCTAACACCCTACACACTAAACCCCTAACACCCTACACACTAAACCCCTAACATCCTACACACTAAAACCCTAACACACTAAACCCCTAACATCCTACACACTAAAACCCTAATACACTAAACCCCTAACATCCTACACACTAAACCCCTAACACACTAAACCCCTAACATCCTACACACTAAAACCCTAACACACTAAACCCCTAACACCCTACACACTAAACCCCTAACATCCTACACACTAAAACCCTAACACACTAAACCCCTAACACCCTACACACTAAACCCCTAACATCCTACACACTAAAACCCTAACACACTAAACCCCTAACATCCTACACACTAAAGCCTAACACACTAAACCCTAACATCCTACACACTAAACCCCTAACACACTAAACCCTAACATCCTATACACTAAACCCCTAACACACTAAACCCTAACATTCTACACACTAAACCCCTAACACACTAAACCCTAACATCCTACACACTAAACCCCTAACACACTAAACCCTGACACGCTGCACACTAAACCCTAACACACTACACACTTACCCCCTAACAGCCTGCACACTGAACCCCTAACACCCTACACACTAAACCCCTAATACACTGCACACTAAACCCCTAATACACTGCACACTAAACCCCTAACACACTGCACACTAAACCCCTAACACTTGACACACTAAACCCTTAAAGCGCTCACATCCTACACACTAAACCCCTAACACACTAAACCCTAACATCCTACACACTAAACCCCTAACACACTAAACTCTGACAAGCTGCACACTAAACCCTAACACACTACACACTTACCCCGTCACACCCTGCACACTAAACCCCTAACACATGACACACTAAACCCTTAAAGCCCTCACAACCTGCACACTAAACCCCTAACACCCTACACACCCTGCACTCTAAACCCCTAACACCCTGTGCACACACAAACTTAAGCATGTGACTTCCCACCCTGAGCCTCTCCACATGACAGGAAACTTGATGCTAGCATTGCCCAAAAAATCCAGTTAGCGTTATCATTAGCATAATTATTAGCAATATCATTAGCATTATTAGACCGTTTGAGTGGTTTTACAGCCTTTGCAGCAAAGTAGAATCTGGGAAATATGTTTGGTTTTTTTGTTTTTTAAGGTGACGCTCTTCTGTGTGTGTGTGTGTGTGTGTGTGTGTGTGTGTGTGTGTGTGTGTGTGTGTATTGATATTTGTGTTTTGAAAGGGTTAATTTCTTCCACACATTAGCACTTTTTAGATCACCTCACATGCTCCACTGTTGTCATTCACATGTTCATCTGCATGACCTTTGACCTCAGCATGACCTCAGCTCCTCTGTACCTACTGTGTGCCTTCAAACATCAAAACCAGCCCTTTAGGGTGTGGCATTTAACACGCCATAACCAGCGCAACAGGAAGTTCCAGAGGCTAGCACGTCTGTGGTTACGCTAACCTGCTACGGCGCTTCGGTGGTTTCCGGGGGTTTGTTTGTAAAACATCACGAGCTCACAGGTTACAAAGCTACATATTCTGGTCCATATCTACACACAAGTACACAAACAAATACACACACACACAAGTACACACAAATACACACAAGTACACACCATAACATGCAAATATACACAAACACACATAGGTACACAGAAACACACAAATACATGCAAACAAATACACACAAATACATGCAGGCAAACACAAACACAAGCACATGCAAATACACACAAGTACATGCAAACACACACAAGTACATTTTAAATACACACAAATACATACAAATACGCACAAACACACAGGTACACAGAAACACACCCAAGTACATACAAATAAACACAAGTAAACACAAATGCACAAGTATATACAAATACACACAAACACACACACAAGTACTTACAAATATACAGAAGTACACACACAAATTCACATGTGCATACAAATACACACAAACACACACAAAAGCAGAAACACACAAATATACACATTTTCCAGAATGCTAGTCAAAGTTTGAGGTGGTTCAATGCTAGGTTCTGGGTTCAAACATGCTATAGCCATGTTTGTTTTGGATTAGCATGTTTTCTAGAATTCCAGTTAACAGTTGATGCGGTTTAGTGTTACTCTGTGGGCTAAAACATGTTCAATCCATGCTAATTAAAAATGTATTTGTGTATATCAATGTTAGCTCTTTTGTTTGGATGTTTTCTAGAATGCTAGTTAACATTTGAGGTGATTTCATGCTAGATTATAGGTTCAAACCTTATATCCATGCTAGGTCAAGATTTATGCTGTGTACGTTAATACTAGTTTTTAAGTTAACTTGTTTTCCACAATGCTAGTTAAAGTTTGCAGGAGATTACTGCTAGGTGATAAGTTGAAACATTTTATAATCATGCTAGTTCACAATGTAGCCTGTCAATTTTAATGCTAGTTTGTAGGTTTACTTGTTTTCTAGAATTCTAGTCAACATTTGAAATGATTTTATGCTAGGTTATGGGTGTAAACATGTTCTACCCATGCTAGTTCACGGTGTAGCCTGTGAATATTAATGCTAGTTTGTAGGTTAACTTATACTATACATCGCTAGTCAACGTTTGAGGTGGTTTAATGCTATGTTTTAGGTTTTATTACAGCCATGGTAGTTCATGATTCGTTTTGTGCGGATTAATGATTTTTGGGTTAGCATGTTTTCCAAAATGGTTGATGCGGTTTAGTGCTAGTTTGTATGCTAAAATGAGTTTAATCCATGCAAGTTAATCATTTATTCTGTGTACATCAATGCTAGTTCTTTTAAATAGGGTGTGTTCTATAATGCTAGTTAACATTTGAGGCAGTTTAAAGCAGGGATATGGGTTCAAACATGAAATAGCCATGCTAGTTTAGGATTTATTGTGTATATTATTAGTTTGGGATTAGCACGTTTTCTAGAAGGCTAGTCAATGTTCAAGGCATTTAGATGCTAGTTTATGGCTTGGAACCATGTTTTCTTGAACGTAAACATCTTGAAGGTTACACCCATGCTAGTTCTTTGCAAGTTAGCAAGTGTTCCGGAGCTGCTAGCAAACTGCAACTGTGTAATTGATACAAGACGCCCCTTAGGCTCGGCACAGACCCCAGACTCGAAGGTATCTGCGGTGCTGGAAACAGTAAGATTCGAAACATGTACAGAAGGTTGGAGTACGCGAAGCTGGTTTTGATGTTTGCGCGCCCTCTGTCCATGTCCGTCACTCTTCATGACTCATTGTTGCTTTGCCCATGACTCTAACACTCATCTCATTCTCCATCCATCTCCAGGCCGCCAGTGCAGCGCCAGTATTTCTTAGCTGTGTCACTGTGGGTAGGTATTCATATCACAATCACACACTCACACACACACACACACTCGCACTCGAATGACCATCGGTGGGTGGGGACTCATCATATAACTGGTGTATTTTAAGAACGCGGTATCATTTTGTGTGTGGGGTTGGGGGTCATTAATTTCTTGCTATTTATCAAATGGATATGGTCTCTATTCTGGTATCTATTGGTCTGATGTAAACTATACCAAGAGTTTCAGGTTTATGCATTTAATATGAAGTTGGACTGACCGCTGGCCTCCATCCAAAACATTCGTGCCCATTCATTCATCCATCTATCACTTAGTTATTTTCCTTTTATGTTCAATTTCTTGCTATAAATTGCTGTCCCACTGGAGACCCCTTGCATATACAAGCATTTGATCGAAGCATATATACGATATATGCACGAATGTTTGTGGACACCTGAGCACAACATTGGTATCGGCTACTTTTTGAACATCCAATTCCACATTCACTGCCATTTTGCTGTTCCGTTCGTCTGAGATGACGTTCCACTAGATTTAATGGAAATGTGTGGACTTTCATTCGTCCAGTAAAGTCGGGTACTGATGAGAAGCTTATGGGGTTGAAAAATACATCCTAAAGGTTTTCAATAGGATTTAGAGGTCTATAACAGGAGACCTTCCACATCTTCCAACCCCATGGAAAGCATTTACATTTATGGCATTTGGCAGACGCCCTTACCCACAACATAGATTGTCATTTTATACAACTGAGCAGTTGAGGGTTCAGGGCCTTGTTCAAGGGCCCAGCAGTGGCAGCTTGTGGTGCCAGGGTTTGAGCTCACAACCTTTAGAAAGCATATGTCCATGCAACTGGCTTTGTGCGTATGTCCTGTACATATGGCTGGAAATACTTGGTCCACCACAACTGAATTGCTGAACGTAGACTTGCTCAACTGAAGGAAACTTAGATCATAGCACTTCCCCCACAGGCTTATACATTAAACATCAATCACTTACCATTTAAGCAGGTAAAGAGCTCCATTGGATAATTCCTGCAGTGATTAATGATTTAAGCTGCAGCAAACTATTTACGCAGCAAGGAGCTTTTCATTTCTTATACAACCACGTCTGGAGACCTATCCTGTGGTCATGCGAACGTTTACATCAAGCAAACAACTGAAACTGCTGCGACTCGGTCTAAAACTGTCCAACACATTTAATAGAACCTGGAAGGACCCCGGTGAACCTTCATCCTTTAGGAAGAAATGCGGTCAGAAAAAATCTTGAATGGTGGTGATTTGGTGGAAAAAAAAAAAACAGGAGTGAAACTCGTCTGTAATTTGAAGAGAACTTGAGGGACTGGTAATAAACCTCTGTGTAGCCTTCAGAAAACCACTAATCAGTGAGGCTCATTGGGAGGGGAAAACGTTAGAGGTTGTTAAGGAGCATAAAGATTGATCTGTGAAGCAATGGAAAAAATAGTCATGTGGTATGATGAGTCCAGATTTACCCTGTTCTGGAGTAATGGGCACATTAAGAGAGGAGAGAATGATGAAGTGAATAGTGTTAACTGGACAAACTGGTGGGGGAGTGTTATGATCTGAGGTCACATCGGGTGGTAAAGCCTTGGTTCAGCAAAGTCTAAGTTCAGCAATTCTGTTGGTCAGGTCTAGGTTCAGCAGTTGATCAGGTCTAGGTTCAGCAGTTCTGTTGGTCAAGTCTAGGTTAAACACAGTCTAGGTTGAGTAATTTAGTTGGTCAAGTCTAGGTTCAGCAAAGTCTAGGTTTATCAATTCACTTAGTCAGGTCTAGGTTCAGCAGTTCAGTTGGTCAGGTCTAGGTTCAGCAGTTCAGTTGGTCAGGTCTAGGTTCAGCAGGTCAGTTGGTCAAGTCTAGGTTCAGCAGGTCAGTTGGTCAAGTCTAGGTTCAGCAGGTCAGTTGGTCAAGTCTAGGTTCAGCAGGTCAGTTGGTCAGGTCTAGGTTCTGCAGGTCAGTTGGTCAGGTCTAGGTTCAGCAGTTCTGTTGTCAAGTCTAGGTTCAGCAGTTCTGTTGGTCAAGTTTGGTTCAGCAGGTCAGTTGGTCAAGTCCAGGTTTATCAATTCACTTGGTCAGGTCTGGGTTCAGCAGTTTAGTTTGTCAGGTGTAGGTTCAGCAGTTCAGTTGGTCAGGTCTAGGTTTATCTCAATTGTGAAAACTTGGTTCAGGGAACATGGGGCATCATTTCCACCCATGGATTGGCCACCACAGATTGCAGACCTTAAACCTATTCAGAATGTTCCTGATCCAATGGAGACTACATAACAGTCCGATTCTTCCATCACCAATGCAAGATCTTGGTGAGAAATTAAGACCATTTTCCAATCAGATATTTCTTGTGAGACTTTTATGACCCCACTGTGCTGGCAAGATGTTTCACTAGATTTGGAGATATCTGGAGATTCATTCAGCCACAAGATGGGTGTTAGTAAAGACAGGTACTGATGGACTAGCTTTGTGCACAAACGTGATGCTGGAACAGGGTTGAATTCACACATTGCTGTAAAAATCTGGTGTACCAAAACCTTTTTCTTTTTTTTTCGTAATATTATCCAACCCTAATTATTTGCTACACTTGAGGAAGACACGAATAGCCGATCTGACGTAACGACTGAATACCGCCCAAGCGTGTGTTTCTCTCGACATCATTTGCGTAGCACTTTTACCTGTTGCCTTCCACAGCCAGTGTGTGTACGTATGCATATGTGTTTGTGTAAGTGTGTGTGTTTGCATGTGTCCGGATCATCTATTTAAAGAGGGACATGTCTGGGTTTATTTACTTCCTTTTCCTCATCCTTTGCGGCTAACACACTCTCCTTCCAGCTAACACACACCAGAAAAGAGATCGATTGCAAACAGAGAAGGGGGAAAAAGAATCAAATGTAGATACTTGCATTCTCACTTCAGTGTCTGGTCATGTAAACTGAATCTGAATAACCAGGAATGTATCCTGTGCCCATTCATGTTTTTGTTCGTCATGTTTGAGAACCTAGCGAAGGTTTTATGACCACACAGTCAAGGGAAGTGTGATATAACGAGCTGCTGGAGGTCGCTGAGGCATGATGTTCGTTCAAATTAGGAGCAATGTCCTTCTAGTGTGTCCCAAACATTCACTGCTTAGTCAAGAAATCAGACAATCAGAAGGCAGCAATTTGGCACGTAAAACCAGGCTAACCCCAGAAAGTTTGGGGAACGCACCTCTAGTGAGCAATAAAGGCATGACAGATGGGTCGAAATGAACGTCAAAATGTATATATATATATATATTTTTTGTTCTTCACTAATCTCCATTTATGATTTTCTCTATTAAAAATAAAGATCATACACCCAAAGCAATATACCCTAGCATTTCTTTTTATCTAGAATTTAGACCGAAGAGCTTCTACATCTTCCAACCCATGTAAAGCATATCTTCATGGAGCTGGCCTCCATGCTGGAACAGGTTATGTCTCCTAGTCCATTTAAAAGTGTCCTATACAAATTATGTGCTTCCAATTGAACAGAATGTGGAACATCTGGCTGGAAAAGTCACGTGTGCGTGAGAGCTTCAAAAGGCATTTACATTCATGCCACTTTTCCCTACTCCTACAACTGAGCAGTTATGGGGTTGAGGGCCTTGCTCAGGGGCCCAAGAGTGGCAGCTTGGTATGAATGAGATTTGAACTCACAAACTTGGGATCCAAAGTCCAATGGCTTAACACTTTAATCATTATGTTGCATGAAGCACATTTTTTCTCAAATTTAGATTGTGAACTCAGAATGGATCGAGGGGCCCGAGTTGTCCAAAATTGGGACAATCTGACATGGGTCCGATCCGTGTCCAGAAAACGATTTCCAACTTTTTTTTTGACTAGACGTGACTTCAGGACACACTGTTACTTCTCAGTAAGGATGCTTAGTCCGTGTCGGCTGCTGATATCAGCACAAAATGGGGTCCTCGGTGGCCTCCAGCAGCACTGAGCGTCTCCTCGCCGTAGTACCGAATCTAGACCTCCGTGCCACTCTGTCTCTAGTCGTTCGAAACACGTGTAATGCCCCGTATCCGTGGGATGTGTTTCCTTCAGCTGACAGAGTTCTATATGAGTTCAGTGAACAATTGTGTGTGTATATAAGTGTGATAAGTGTGTGCGTGTATATAAGTGTGTGTTTGGTGGATTTTATTGGACGGAAATGTACGAAGTGATTCATAACACGCCTTTTCTTGTTTTGTCCTGTCTTGTCCCTTGTGTGTGTGTGTGTGTGTGTGTGTGTGTGTGTGTGTGTATGTGTGTGTGTGTCTTCTTGATGTCCTCCCTTTATTTGAACATTCCTTTGAGTCCCTCTCATTTCATTTCTGCTCCATCAACTTCCGTTTGCTCTCACTAACTCCATCGGAACTCACTTTCAAACCAACAAAAATTTATTTAACTACTAACCGACTAATCCCACCCAAAAAAAAAACGTTTAGCCACGGGCTACGAGAAATCCCGCAGCTTGAACAACATATCGGGAATGGCAGGGTCCTCGCTGCGTTTGACGCCGATCACCGGCGCGCCCTTCGACCCCTATGAGGCCCCGGGACCCCTGCGCCGCTGCCGCTCACCCATCCCTTCCATATTGTAGAGCGAAACAAACAAAAAAACAAACACATAAACGCTAGAAACTCAGGACAGGGGAACAGCAAGAGGCGAAAGGAGGCTCCGGTCTCTCAGTGGAACTCAACGGGAAAGCAATAACCATCGTGAACGTTCGAGAGGTCTTCCTTCGCCGTCTTCATCCACTCGGCTTCAGGTGCATGCATATTAAGTAGTGCTGAGAGAAGACAAACACACACACCCTAGTGAGATCCACGATTAAAGATTAGCTAGAAATTTGTTTAAAAAAAAAAAACGGCGGAAAACGTCTTAGCCGTAGGTTCACACTAGGTGGTGGGATTATACGTGTACATGTAGGCAGAATTTGTAGTTAAACGCAAAAAAAGAAACTTTACGCGCTAGAATTCATCCTGGCTTTGTTGTCCAGCTAGCGAGGACCGGCTTTATATATACCTTCACCATAGGAGTCGAACTTCTGCTACTTCCTGTCGGATTCCACGAATCAGGATTTTAAAAAAAAACGCTGCGAGGATGAAACGGAACACAGAAGAAACGTCAGGATTCAGGATACGTCATTCCAGACGATTTTTATTTACTGTTCCCTTTAGCGTGATTAGCATCGAATCCGTCAGGGTCAATTGTTCTTCACCCCTTATCGCTCACTAGTGTGAACCTCGAAGTAGAAAGCGGTGTGTGTGTGATTGTGAATTCTACACTAAAGCTATAGTTCTTCATCCTCATCACTCGAGCGAGAATCTTAAAAGATCGATTTCCGGGACGACGACAAGAGCGCCCTCTATGTCTGACATTTCACTAACCTCGCTCAAGGGACCGAAGGACCATCACGAAATTTTGATTGCGTACACGAGTGCACACTAGTGTATATATGATATAATATATGATCCTTATGCAAACAGGTTTAAAAAATAAAAGTTTGAAATAGAATTATCTACTACTCGAGCGAATAATAACGGCAATATATATCTTTTTTTTTTTTTTGCTTACTAGCTATTGTTCTATTTATATACAGATAACGGAGCTGCTTCATTCACTCATTCATTCAACCACTTTTGTTTGTTACTTCCTTAAATTTTTTTATATATCTTTTTTATTTTTACATTCTTGCCATATTTGTTATTGGGTGGGTTTTTTCTTTTTTTTATTTTGTCCAGTTTTTTTTTATTTTTATCTGCATTTGTACAATAAATAAATTTTTAAAAATTAAAATTAAATAATGTATATTATATATAATGCCTTCATATAATCATGCTAAAATATACAATTTGGGCATTAAAGCATTATAATTTTTTCTTTTTTTTTATTATAGAAATAAATTTTATTTTATTTTATTTTTTTACAACAAACTTACATTTAGTTTTGGGCATATATGCAATATACCAGTCATAATGTTGGAAACGGAGGTCATGCACAAATCTTTTTTTTTTCACTAATCAAAAAAAAAAACGTATTGCTTAATAGAGTTCTGATCGGTGTATGTAGTAGATCAGCAGATTTGAAGATGATGACGATGCTCCTACTTTAGAGCTTCTCCTTGCTATTTTTTCCTTTGTAACGTCCTGTCGTTTTTTTCTTTGTTTTTCTGACTGATTTCCCCCCCAAATGTATTTTCAAGATGATTTTTTTATTGTAAAAGCATTCCCGTTACCTCGTTTATATATGACATATACGCAAAAGTGTAATTATATCTGTGTATCTTTTTGTTTGATAAAAAAAAAAATATATATATATATATATATATATTACAGTCTGGTCAGACTGAGTGCTTCCAGAATTTTGAGAAAATAAATCAATAAAATGCAGACAAAGCCATTTTTTAAGAAAAACGAATGCTTCCTTGGAATCAAAATAGTAATAATAAGTAAAATAGTATATTGCAATAATTGCAGATAACTGTGTAGGTAGGTGATGATGTATTAGCATTAGATGTCACTTAGTTTCCTAACACAGAATCAGTCGATCTGGGAGCCATTTTGTTTTAAACATGGCACCCCATCATTGCGAATCTTGGAGATTTCTAGCAATTGATGCTTGTTTTCCGTAGCAGGAGTAAATCAGGAATGTAAACCGAAAGGCTAGAATCGAAGTCATTCAAGGGTTCCTAATAGAATCTAAGAGAGAAAAACTTGAATCGTCTAAAAACCACTCGCTGCTGCTGAGGATATTTCCACAGGAACAGCCTGAAGATCCATGATGTGCATTAGTGTATTATGGGGACATTTTTGGGGACAAATGCAAAATCTCTTTTAATGCATTTTGGGGACACTTTCTTTTAGAGTACTATGGGAATATTTTTTTACACAAACACATTTTCTCTTTTAATGCATTATGGGGACACTTTCTTTTAGAGTACTATGTTAATGCATTATGGGGACACTTTCTTTTAGAGTACTATAGGATTATTTTTTACACAAACACTTTCTCTTTTAATGCATTATGGGGACACTTTCTTTTAGAGTACTATGTTAATGCATTATGGGGACACTTTCTTTTAGAGTACTATAGGATTATTTTTTACACAAACACTTTCTCTTTTAATGCATTATGGGGACACTTTCTTTTAGAGTACTATGTTAATGCATTATGGGGACACTTTCTTTTAGAGTACTATAGGATTATTTTTTACACAAACCCTTTCTCTTTTAATGCATTATGGGGACACTTTTTTTTAGAGTACTATGTTAATGCATTATGGGGACACTTTCCTTTAGAGTACTATAGGATTATTTTTTACACAAACACTTTCTCTTTTAATGCATTATGGGGACACTTTCTTTTAGAGTACTATAGGATTATTTTTTACACAAACACTTTCTCTTTTAATGCATTATGGGGACACTTTCTTTTAGAGTACTATGTTAATGCATTATGGGGACACTTTCTTTTAGAGTACTATAGGATTATTTTTTACACAAACACTTTCTCTTTTAATGCATTATGGGGACACTTTTATTTAGAGTACTATAGGAATATTTTTTAACACAAAAACGTTTTCTCTTGTAATGCATTATGTGGACACTTTCTTTTAGAGTACTATAGGAATATTTTTTACACAAACACACTTTCTCTTTTAATACATTATTGGGACACTTTCTTTTAGAGTACTATTTACTATTAACATAAACACATCTTTTAGAAAATTATGAGGACATTCCATACACACTTATTTAGGCGTGTTTTTTTTTTTATTTTTTATTTTTTTTTTTTAACCTTAACCTTCTAGTAGGAACACTGTAATGACTTCTAACGTTTTGGATGTGTGCTACTGCAATAGATTCAGGAAACACCTTTGTGTATCTTAAGATGCTCCTGAGTGCAATAGCAATTTCCTCAGAGCTGCACGTGCTCCATTAAAGTAAGAGCCTTCGGTAAGAGCAGCACGGCCTACAAGATCTCCAGAGGCATTTTTTCATTCGCTAACAAAATCTCATTAAACGAATGATGTGATTAGCCAGGGAGGAGAGTTTTATTTCCCTGATCGATACCACAAACCATTTCTCCATTTGTCATCCAGTCAATCAATGTCCACTTGTATATCTGTATTACTGTCTTGTTGGTGTAGTATGTAGCTGTACAAAACATGTTTTTTGTTTGTTTCTTTCTAGAAAATGTAGAGACATTTAAAAAAATCTCAGCACTTTTTTTTGTGTAGCGTGAGTGTGTGTTCCACATTGTTGTAACTGATACAACAGGATCAGGACACTTTCAGACATCTTTGTTATGAAAATTGTAAGCTCCCTCTATGAGGCTAATTTTAAGCTGCTTTGTGTGTTATTTGAAAAACAGAAAAGGAAAAAAAGAATAAGAAACCTTTGAACATAAACCACTAGCTAGATTTAACTAGCTTGACCTGCCAACTTTGCTGTACGTACCTGTATTGACACAATATATGTGAAAACCCATTAAATTGACCTATAATGTATCTCTCGCTGTATGTTAGTGTTTCTCTCTTGTGTCCAAATGTCTGTATGGTGTTAGTGGTATGTATAGTATTTTGTTCATGTATTTTCTTTTTTTTGCTGTTGTTGTTGTGTGTCTTTGTGTGTGATATATTGATGTATTTAACTCCATTAAATCGATGCTGCACTTATATACCATATGTGCACCCACTGTTTATTCAACATACAAACATGTACACTGATCTTAATTCCCCTTATATATAACCTCAAGATGTCCCACACTGACTTCCAGGGTCCAGGGTAATGTTCTAGATAGTTCTGGCGGTTATATTCTACCTATTTTTTCTCTTACAAAAAACAAAACCAGGACCAGTGAAAACTGACCTTCAAATGATCCGAATATCCGCACTGTTAAAAACGATGTTACCATATAACCAACAGCCTTTCTGATTTCTCCATATTTCTCTTAGTGTGTGTTTAGAAATATTCCAAAATTCAATGAAATAAAATTCAATCCATCTCTAAACAATGGACATTGTCTCAAAGCAGCTTTTACAGAATGTCAAAATGAATCCAATGCTACATGATTGCTACATGAAACTACAGTTAATAGTGAATTATCTGTTAACAGAACTTTCGCATGCTTAACTTTAACCGCCATCGACAGGTAAAGCCACCCCAGCTTTCTACTGTTTTTAGTTTTTTTAAACAAGTTTCCTTTTTATGAGTGTTTCTTTTTTTTTTATTGTCTAATGACAATTCATCAAGTATTAAATGAAAATCAATGTATCTGGGGTGGATTATTCCATTCTTGCTGTTTAAAACCCCCTCCAAAAAAAAGAGTTTTCTGCAATTTTTTCAGCTACAACATGCCATGAATTTTGGGGTAGAATGGCGTCATCAATGAAGAGATCTTTTCATAAGTTGATGTAATGTGTTTTTTCCCAAGACTGGAGTTTTACACCCCTTCAAAGATACATTACACACCAGTGTGAAATGCATGTGCCTTATGTATAATGTTGGTTCAATCTGTTCACTGTTTTTTTTTTGTTTGTTTGTTTGTTTTTTATTTCAAATCCATTACTTTTTTTTTTTTAAACCACCAATACTTACACATTTTTTTTAATACTTTTATATAAAACCCAAAATCGTATGTTAAAGGTCATTGCAGTTTAAAAAGCGATTTTCTAACCCGCTTCTTGTCTTTTGCTTTTGTTCACAGTGTTAAGTTTCTAGCGTTCGCCGATTCTTTAAAGAAGACACGGTTAAGTGTTTTCCGAGTTTACGGACGGAGGCGCATCATCCAGATGCGACGTTTGAGGAACGTTGGTCTGGCGAAAAGAATTATTTTTTTCCCCCAGACGAAAAGACATGGATAAAAGGGGAAAAAAAAAAAAAAGAAAAAAAAAAACACCTGAGGCTGGATCTTCAAACACAGTAACCAAAGCAACCTCTTGGAATTCTGGACCCGTTCCTTGTTCTACAGAAAGACTTCCTAAATCACAGAGAGAGAGACACTGGGCCATTTTCGATCAGATTTGGAAAGGAAAGTTATGAGGAAAAAAAAATCAAGCAAGAACATTCCATGATGCTTCGTGTCTGCCGTACAAGACCGAAAAAAAAAAAAAAAAGAAAACACCAGAAAAACTCCGCCTGCTACGATAATCTGCAGTTCCGGAGCTCCACACGGACCGAGCTAGATTAATCATGTAGCATCTCTGCTAACCCTTTGTAGCATTTGTTGGTTAGAGAATCCTCTCCAGCAATTTTTAGAGACTTGGATATTCATTAACGGTTTGCACACACCGACTAACGACCGCTTGGTCACGCACAAACCTTTATCGTTTTTAGCATTCCGGAGGAACTTGCCGTCAGCATTACTGTTCTGTGTAGTTTTTTCTTTTTTTACACGACCCCCGTAACTTGTACGTGTGTGTCTGTGTGTGTGTACATATATAGTACATTCTTGATTGTTTTTTTTGACTTTTTTATGATATGGGTTGCTATTCTGACATGAGTCTTCCATTCTTTATCATCAGTTCAGAAAAGGCAACTCGTTTAATCCGCCAGACCAAAGCTCTCAACTGACAAATCCAGAGCCCAACATCGGTTTCTTAGCTACCATAATCTGTTTTAATAGGTGAATTTCCATAGGTGACCCGGCGTAGCAGGATGGCTAATGCTCAATGCGCAAATCTCCGCCGAACTTACTTATTAGCAGCAACGACAATGCGTTTCTCTGAGAAGACCCCGTTCCTCTAAAGTCTTTCTTTGAAACTGATTACTTGATTTTTTTATTGTTAGTATTATTAATATTATGAATAGTAGTAGTAGAAATAGAGCTAAAGCTGCCATAGTGAATCCATGTGCACATCAACACTTGACTGACATACTGCCACATCATCGACGACCGCTCGGACCAATAACGTGTGCATGCTAAACCCCCGTACCCCTTTTTTTTTTTTAGACAGATGGAGGTCTAAAAATCTCCTGTCCTACCTTTCGCTCGGTCTCGATGTCCTTGAAATGTCCTTCAAGGAGATTGGGTATTTCCGTTTAAAAAAAGAAATAAAAAAATAGGAGGACAAATGTACAATGTAGAATATATTTTGATAAGTGGGCGGGAGAAATAAAAGAAGAGCAGTTGTGCACAAGAATCACCCAAAAAACTAAAGAAAAATAACACTGCGTCTGAAAAAAAAAAAAAAAAAGACCCTTGCGATTCAAAACTGCGACGGCTTCCGCGATTTGTCCGTAGGAAAGCAGACTGAAAAAATAATACAAATAAAAAATACTAAATATATAAAGAGCTCCTGAAAATAAAGGAACCATGAACACTGGGCAAGTGGAGATCAGAATAAATTAATAAATAAAAAGAGAAAATAATGCAAGGACAAATCAAAAAAAAAAAAAAAAAAGAAAGAAAGAAAGAAAAAAATTTAATTTTTTATAACTTTGTTTACCAGCATGAGTTCTTCGCATGAGGTTTTTTTTTTTTCTTTCTAAAAGCCCTTAGTTGAATTAAGGAGGGCTTTAAAAAAAAAAAAAAAAGATCAAATAAAATGATATGCAAGGAATATATATAAAAAAAAGATTATATATATAAAAAAAAAAAAAGAGCTATATTTTGTTTTGGAAATAGTAAAAAATCTGTAAATAAATATCGAAATGTTAATATATGTACGACTGCAAGAAAAACTGCTTCGTTTCGAAGGTTGAAAAAAAAAAAAAAAAAAATTATTATTTTTTTTTTTTTTTCTTCCTTCTTGCCCCGCTTCTTCTGACTCCCACGTCGACGTCACTCGTCCACGAATGCACATTTCGCAGGCATGAGTGTGTGATCTGGTAGTGTTCAAGTGCTGAGAGCCTTTTTTTAAATTTATTTATTTTTTTACTTATTTATTTCTTCTGTAGCCAAAGTGGTGCTGATTCTCCGGCCTTCCTTTTTTTTTTTAATCCAGCTGCCGCCTTTTTTTTTTCCCAGCATGCTTTGCAAGCAAAAATGATCTATCCACACATCTCATTCTCAAGTCTGACTCGAGTCGAAGTGGCAATAAAAAAATTTAAAAAAACGACGACGATAACGATGCGAATGCTGTGGACGTTGTAGAAGGGTGTTATGGGAAATTTTCTTTTTATAGACAACAGATTGTCTAGTCTCAGGTGAAAAAAAAAAAAAAAAGAAGAAAGAAGACAGTTGGCTGTCTTTGCTTGCATTTCAGTCCACCTGTCTGTCCACCTTTTTGTCTCTCTTTCTCTTTTTTATCGTACCGTAGCCGAAAAGTTCGGAAAAAACGAACAGCAGCAATACGGAAATCGCGCGATTCGAAGGCGTCTTTTGCTCGATCGCGTCCTCGGTTCCTTGCACAATCCTGCCATCTTTAAAAGTCTTCCGATGCAGGTCCGGCTGTGAGCAGAGGAGCGGGGGCGCTTACCGTACGCCCGGACGTATTCGCAAGACGAAAACCTGGTGGCGCTGTGGATCTGTTCGATTTGAAAAATCGATTGTGTGTGTGGAGGCCTGGGAAAACCTGCAAACCAAATTTTTTTTGGAACATCCCATTCCACATTTCGTCCAAAAGTTCCATAGATTCCATATTTCTATATAGACGCAACAACGCAACAACAGGTAAGAACTGAACTGTGAGTGGGGGAACTGAAGAAAAGTCGGACCACGTGAGTCTCTTGGAGTTGTTCCGAGACCTCATTGGTATTCGTCTGTTTATCGCGTAGAAAATGTTCGCGTAGTCGTCAAACGGCGTATGTTTGTCGGAAAGAGTTTGCTAGCGAGTGGAATTTTTTGCGGGGACAATACACGTCAGAGGAACCTCGTACCTCCGAACTTCTCCACGTGACCGGTTTTGCCTGTTTGACCCAAGCCCTCCAACACACCATTTTGTCTGGTTTCCCGATCGTCCGTCCGCACGTTGCTTCAGTAGCCTCGATCACGTTCGCTCCTGTATCACAGACTGGGCAGATTTCTTTTCCATCCGTAGCTCAAAATTTGCAGGTGCCCAGATCACGTGTGCGGACGTGAAAACGGCGTATCGAGTGGCGCGGATGAACTTTGTTTGTTTGTTTTTTTCCTGATGCCGAGAGGCGTTCGTTTTGGCTCGTGTGTTAGACCGTAAACTGTAGCAGAGCGATTTCCAGTAGCAACAACTGTGTGTGTGTGTGTGTGTGTGTGTGTGTGTGTGTGTGTGTGTGTGTGTGTGTGTGTGTGTGTGTGTGTGTGTGTAGCTGAGTGGACCAAGTGTATTCGATTTCGTTTTACACTCTCCGGCTGTGTTAGCATCAATTATCGTCATGAAAAAAAAAAAAGGAGTTTTAAAAAAAAAGAGAGAGAGAGAGAGAGAGAGATGGACGGGTTGACAGACGGACGGACGGGTTGACAGACGGAAGGAGAGACCGAAAAAAAGCACAAAAGGGGTATAACATGGAGGAACGGTGAAGAACACTGTGTTTCAGACTGCCAGGTTTTTCAGATGCTGCTATGAAAGAAAATAAGTGTGCTCATAAATACATGTGTGTTTTATATACAGTACCGGTCAGACCATCGTCTGGGACACGCCCACAAAATAATTTGCATAAATCGAATACCTTCGAATTCACACACACACAAAAAAAAACAATTACCAAAAACAAAAGAAAAAGCCTTCATGAAAGGGATTCTGAAATATCCCAGATTTTATATTAAGTTAGCTCCACCCCACTAGGGGAAAAAAAAATTTATGATAAGCCCCACCCCTTGTCGTTTTCAATCGGAACAATTCAAATTGTTTCACCTCATATAAGTAGCAGAGGACAAAAAAATAAATAAATAAATAAATAAAACGGCTCCTCTAAAATATTAACGTTACAATGTTACAAATCGTCCTGTCTAGACGTCTAGACGTCTGCTCGGTACTTTATATACACTAATACAATTGTTTTGGGCTTTTATTTTTTCGACTTCACGTTCAAATCAACCATGGGAATACCTTTAAAAGCCTATGTGTGTGTGTGTGTGTGTGTGTGTGTGTGTGTGTGTGTGTGTGTGTGTGTGTGTGTGTGTGTGTGTTTTGGTGGTAATCACAAATTCACTGAATGTTTCACCTGAATATGGGTATGTTCCATAGTTTGTCCATGTTTTTTTTTTTCCTGAAGTATGACAGATTTTAAAGTAGTGATACACCGAATTATCTTGCGCACACACACACACACACACACACACACACACACACACACACACACACACACACACACACACACATATGCAAGCTTGATGCATGTCATTGACATGGTGTGAATGCACTCATTCATTTTCTGTTTGCGTTACACACATTTCCTTTGTGAAGATGTTTTTGTTGTTGTTTTGTTTTTTGAGGGGGCGGGGTGTGATGGGTGAATTTGAAGAAAAAACGATCGTTCCCGCCTTTTCCTTATCACTTGATCGCGTTTGTTTGCGTTCATGCTCTTTCTAACCGGCTGATTGGATCGCGCGTCTTGTGTGTAATGATGTTGTGTTTCATTTTTTCTTTTTGTGTACTTGAATTACAGATATGCAAATCTTTTGCCACACTGACCACTGCCAGCCCAATCAACATGATCAGTAATTAAGACGATTAAAGTAATTAGTAACCATGTTGTGCTTCCTTGCTTTGTGTGTGTGTGTGTGTGTGTGTGTGTGTGTGTGTGTGTGTGTGTGTGTGTGTGTGTGTGTGTGTGTGTGTGTGTTAGTTATAATAAATACCAAGGAGGACTTCATTCTCAATCTCGTCAATGCTACCTAGCTTAAACGTATATCTAAAATGCTAAAATATCAATGAGAATTTGGTCTGTAAAAAGTGTTTAGTGTTTGATGGATTTTAAGAGACACCTGCGAGCACTTTTTGTTTCTATATAAATCTATAAATGTCCGGAAATTTCATTTTCAGTGAAAAATCCCCCTGTAGCATGAAGAACAGCTTTACACACTTTCAGCACCTGGACAGATCTTTTCTCCAATCGATGAAATACTTTGCTGTGCCTCTTGTAAAACTCATCTTTACTAGTTGGAGATTTGCAGTTGCGGTTCAATAGGATTAAAACCCCAGACGACTGTGTGCCCTCTAAATAGCGCTGACAGAACTCGGACGAACGTTTCGGCTCATCGTCTTGTTGTACGACGAAGTCGGTTCCAATGAGCCGCAGTCCAGAAGGAATTGGATGGTGTTGAAGTATGGAACGGGAGCCATGTTGGTTCAGGATTCTTTTCACTTTCCAGAAACGTCCTTGCTCCAGAACAACCCCAAATCATTAAGCTTCCACCTCCATGTGTGACTGTGGGGGTCTTCTCTCCTGGTCTCCGTCTTATACAAGTTCTTCTGGTAGAGACAAAAATGTCCCAATTTGGACTCCATGTATTTTATTCAAATAAATCACCACACAGTTCCACCAAACACAAAACTCCTCTATGGAGCTCAGTAAAGTCATTCGGCAATGTCTCCACTCCCTGTCTAACTCTGGATGGACCTGGAACTGGAGGTTACCATGGTTACAGGTGATTCTAAGCAGCGAATTCATAAAAGAACACCGATTTGTGAAACTACCTGCGTGTTCAACAATCAAACACATGAACTTTCCATGACCAATCACAATCTAGCATTCAGACATGAACTTCCTTCCAGCCAATCACTATCCAGGATTCACACCTGAATTTCCTTACCAGTCCAACACAATACAGGATTCACACTGACCATGGATTTAACAAAGAAATGGAGAACAATGCAGCAATGGTGGATGAGAGATGGCGTAGGAGGGGTTTAGTCATCTGTTGGAATTCTTTAAGTTTGCTGTGATGTTCTGGACCACTTCTTCTGGACCTTCACCCTGATCTTCAGCTGGACCTTCAATCAGACCTTTACCTTGACATTCACTTGGACCTTTACACGGTCTATGTTGGAGAGATGAATTGAGTGATACCAGTAGAAAGATAAAAGAAGTAAGAGAGAGAGTGATATAGGTAGAACAATGAAAGAAGTGAGAAAGAAAGAGTGTGATACAGTAAAAAAAAAAAAAAAAGCACTGAAATGGAAAATAATAGATGAGGGGGGGGGGGTAGTGTATGCTAATCATTAAGAGCAGCCAACCAGCAGCGTTCAGTTTGCATAAATGTACCACATGACCTATGGTTCTTCTCCTCATTCATATGTCACATGTTTGTTCTGTCACTTGGTTACATTTCAGGAGGATAAACATGGAACTTGGTTAGACATGAAAACTAATGTACTGTCTGGAACCAGGTGTATCCATTCAGAGCAGATCAACCAGATGGATCTCCAGCAGCAGCACCACCTCCTCCAGCCTTCCACCTTGTCACCTCTGAGCAGAAAAAAAGCCTACCACCAGATATCCTGAAGGTTCACAGCTACTTCCTGGTCAGAGTCATTGCTTTTTTTGTTTTACCTTCCTGTAAACTCCACCTTCCTCTATGATTGGTCAGTTTAAGTGTCAATACAGTAAAGGTTAGTGTGGTGATTATGGTTATGTAGCGCCCCCTAGCGGCGGTTTGAAAGAACGTCTAATAAAGATGCATGTCATCCATGCTGTCTCTTCACATTTGATGGCATTTCAACAGATCCACCTACAGAGTGCATCAATAAATGCCTTCTATTGCTGGTTCATTACAAACTTAGAACACCGTCAGTCTAAAACTTTAAATGTGAAGATTTTTAAATGCTGTTTGGACATCAGGTTTGTTTCACCACCTTCTCACCAGAACAGAGAAGAGTCAGGAAGCATGTCTACTTTGTCCCCTGAGATATTTTAGGACCAGTCGACTGGTGGTTGCGTATCAGAGGAACCGTAGAGCAGTGCTAATGAGAGGTTTAAGGTGCCTTCTGGAATGGATGTGGACCTAAATGTTTAAAAGGTCTAGAGTTGTACCAGACCTTCGAGTTATAGCAAGAAAAGCGAACCAAGCGAATGCGTTGGTTCGCACAGCAAGCAGAGGGGGGCAGAGGGTATCCTCGCATCATTTGTGCTTCACTTCAGAATGGCTCGTGAGTAAAGTAATGCAGGATTGAATGTGCAACGCATCGTACGAGACAACAAGGAGATAACAAGTCTGAAGATCAATTCATCACAGCATTGCGTTTCCCAAAGGAGCTTTGCGAGTACAGACAGTGAATTAGGACAAGGTAGCTCCATCCCACGGCAAATTGGTACCCCTTGGCTGGGCAAATTTCAGAGGACATTGATTTTCGTAAAGCATAAATCCAACGATGAAAAAACGACTTCCTGACAAACAAAAGTTGCTCAATAATCACACTATCATGACGTTTCATTATCGCTTTTGAAATCTGCCATATCTGGGATTTTCAACCACATTTAGCGTGGTAGATAAGCCCTCTTTGGAAACTGTTTACTCAGGCAAGTTATTGAAAATAATGTTGTTCTTGTGCAGAAAAATACTCCAGTAACATGGACTGCATCTAATCATTTAAATCATTTTAGTACCATCTGGGTCTCCAACATTGGACTGCAACCTGAGGTCGGAAAATCTGCATTTTTCAACCTTGAGAGGAACCAGACTTGTGAGGGAACCTCATCCTCATCTGAGTGGCACCAAATGTCCATTTATCACAAATAAATTCTTGAAGTTCTGGAGTTGCACAGTAACTTGGGCACTTGAAATGTGTCCATGCTGATTATGATTGTATGTTGATTCATGATTAGAACGATTTTATAATATTTCACCCTGGTTTTATTAGAAGTCCTTGAAACTTATTTGGTGGTCTTTTGTTGGGGGTTCCATTGTTGGGGTACCCCAGGTAGTTTTTTGTCATGGCTTTTCACTCAGTTATGTAGGGTATTAAATCTTGTTGTTGGAAATGATAAATAATGACCAACAATGTGTGTTTTTTTTAATTCCCCAGGAGGTAGAAGCCATTGGTCCTAAGGTAAATCCCAGACTAACAAGCTGCCACTGCTGAGCACTTAAGCAAGGCTCTTAACTCTCAACTGCTCAGGTGTTGGTCACTCTGGATAAGGGTTTGCCAAATGCCATAAAATCTAAATGTAGGTGGTATTAAAAAGTTTCTATGTTTACAAGAAAGTACTTTGTTCATCAATGTTATCACACGATCACCTTCAAAATAGTAGTAAGAATGCGGAAGTGAGATCGTGTGGATTGTTTTCCGACAGTCGCCATGTCCAAGTAGGATTTCGACATTTTCGGGGGGTTTCAGCTTGTCGAAGGCCTTCCTGGTCTTTTGTCGTCTTCTAGTGATGTTCTTTTACTCTTGAACCACACGTGC
>JBCEWE010000394.1:774991-877491 GCA_039877035.1 Silurus lanzhouensis
AATAAGTGGAAGTAGAAAATAGAACGATAAAAAATAATATATAATATATACAAAAATAAGACAGAAAGTGATGGGTATTTTGTCTTCTCCCATTAGGGGGCGCCACAGCGGATCATCCGTCTCCATACCCCCCTGTCCCCTACATCTGTCCCTCACCACATCCATAAACCTCCTCTTTGTTCTTCCTCTTTTCCTCCTTCCTGGTGTCTTCATCCTCCTCAGCATTCTCCTACTGATATACCCCATGTCCCTCCTGTGCACATGTCCAAACCATCTCCCTCACCTCCCTCACCTTGTCTCCAAAACGTCCTACATGCGCTGTCCCTCTAATAAACTCATTTCTAATCCTGTCCATCGTCGTCACTCCCAATGAACATCTTAACATCTTCAGCTCTGCTACCTCCAGCTCCACCTCCTGTCTTTTACTCAATGCCACTGTCTCTAATCCATACAACATCTCAGGTCTCACCACAGTCCTATAAACTTTCCCTTTCACTCTCACAGATACTCTTCTATCACAAATCACTCCTGCTATCACTCTTCTCCACCCACTCCACCCTGCCTGCACTCTTTTCTTCACTTCTCTAAAACAATCTCCATTACTTTGCACTGTTGACCCCAGGTACCTGAACTCCTCCACCTTCTCCACCTCTTCTCCCTGCAACCGCATCACTCCACTGCCCTCCCTCTCATTCACACACATGTACTCTGTCTTACTCCTACTGACTTTCATTCCCCTTCTTTCCAGCGTGTACCTCCACCTCTCCAGGATCTTCTCCACCTGCTCCCTTCTCTCACCACAAATCACAATATCATCCACAAACATCATAGTCCACGGAGACTCCTGTCTGACCTCGTCCTTCAACCTGTCCATCACCACTGCAAACAGGAAAGGGCTCAGAGCCGATCCTTAATGCAGTCCAACCTTGAACCCGTCTGTTGTTCCTACTGCACACTTCACTGCTGTCACACTGTCCTCATACATGTCCTGCACCACCCTCACATACTTCTCTGACACACCTGACTTCCTCATACAATACCACAACTCCTCTCTCCACCCTGTCGTATGCTTTCTGTAAATCCACAAACACACAATGCAGCTCCTTCTGACCTTCTCTATACTTCTCCATCAACATTCTCAAAGCAAATAATGCGTCTGTGGTGCTCTTCCTCGGCACGAAACCATACTGTTGCTCACAGATGGTCACCTCTTCTCTCAGCCTGGCTTCCACTACTCTTTCCCATAACTTTATGGCGTGACTGATCAACTTTATTCCCCTGTAGTTACTGCAGGTCTGCACATCTCCTTTATTCTTAAAGATCAGTACCATCACACTCCTTCTCCATTCCTCAGGCATCTCCTCACCATCCAAAATCCTGTTGAACAAAACTCCACTTCCATCTCTGCTAGAAGATGAAATGCGCAGAAAGACGAGCAGCTCCACCAATCACGGTGCAGAAGGAGAGATTCGCCGCTGGCACGATGGTAGCAGACTTGAAGCAGGTGGGGACAGTTGATTGGGCCAAGGACAGATTAAAGATATCCGTAAAGACCCGAGAACACGGCCAAGGATGCCGTCAGGGCCGGCTGCATTCCGTGCGTTGACCCTGCCCAGGGCCTCCACACACTTCCGAGGTGGAGAGTGTGAGTGGCTGCTCACCTGGTAAGGTTGAGGTTGAGCTCGTCTCCTTTCAGACAATATGAGAAAGAAACCAGACGAGGAACCAGACTGAAAAGGGAACAAACCTGATTTAGACACCAGATGCATGAACTTATACACCATTTTAGGCGGTCAGCGTCAAAAGTTTACGATGGATTTAGATGGGTTTCGAGCTATATAGCAAAAGAAGGGAAGATTTCACGCCACCAAAAGCAGCAGAATCGTGTGCTCAAGCAAATATGGCTGGAAAAAGTCTGGTGTCCCTAAACCTTTGCTAAACTTCATTTTATCATGTTATACCCCAAAAAAAAAAAAAAAAAAAAAAAACCAACCCGGCAAAAACACTAATGCTAAAGTCTCAGATAAGATCAGATTTCCTGACAGATAAAGTTGCTCAATAACCACAGATGCTGAAAGAGGTTGCGCTTTCAGCAACCACGCTACGAAATCTGCCATATCTGGGATTTTTTACCACAACTGGAATGATAGATAAGCTCTCTTTCGAAATTGTGCACCGGGACAGATTATTGAAAATAACGTTGTCCTTTTGCAGGCAGGAGGCAAAACCACCCGGACTGTAATTATTTACACAATTATCTCTCAGGTCTCTGAATTTTCTATGATGTCCCTCGTAGTGAATGGGGTGTCTGATGTTTTCGGAATATCTCAAGCAGGAAGAAGGTTGTGATTTCTATCTCCTCACCACTTACTACTCACCACATGTACATGGTACACAGGAATTAGCCTTAACTGATCCAGCAGTCGCAGATGTCTTCAAACTCAGCTTAGCATTTTTTTAGAAAACACTAGCTCTTCGTTCATTTTCAAAGAGGTCTTGCTTGAATCCAAAAAATAGAGCCATCAAGCCAAGGCCCTGGACACGAACTCAAACCTTGTGCAAGAAAACTCCTGGTTCAAATGGTCAACAAACGTCCTCCAAAATGTGGCTAAATATGGTGTCTGGCGGTGTCTCCTCTTTAAAACGATGGACCATAATTTTAAAGAGGACGTCGGTGGGTCACAAGAGCATGGTCAGGGTGGTGATTTATCATCTGACATTTGCTAGAAGAGCCAAGACGATTGGTGTATATCACCACCAGTAGAAATCGTAGAAATGGTAGCATTTTATTGTAAAGTTTGATTGCTTAGCCATATGCCAATAACTAGCCACATAGTCACCCTGGACTTTTGGCTACTTGCAGATCTTATAGCTGTTTTTAGGTCAGGACACAAGAAGAAATTAGCATCTTTGCAAAAAAAAAAAAAAGGCTATCGTTCGAAAAATTCTTTGCTAATCATCTCTCTTTATAAAATCCCTCATGCTAATACAATCTCAAGATGAAAGATCTGGTAAAAGAGAGTTGCTTTTATACTTGTCACATTGTACTTGTGTTCTTTACAGCATAGTGATATTCTCCCATCCCCCTCAAACACACAAACACACACACACACACACACACACACACACACACACACACGCACATTTGATCTATTATAGCGATATGGAGGTTGCAGGAAGTTTATTTCGAGATCTGAGAAATGCTTCGTTTCTCATGAATGACCTTAATAACAAGTCAACGACTTTTACTACGAACGCGTTACTACACAAACGCGCTCTTGTAGTGCGCAAGGCCCTCGTACGAAAATCCGTCGCTAATCGCCCGGTTATAAAATGCCTGATGCTAATACATACCTCATGTTCTCATAGGAAAAAAGATACTTGATCATCATGTCTAAGGAGGGTTGCTTGGAAGAGCTTTTGAAGATTTGGGTTGCCAGAATGTTGGGAAGGGGTGGCTCAGTGGGGAGATAATATGTTGGACTTTGAATGGGTTCAAATCCCAGCACCACTTCTGGGCCCTTGAGCAAGGCCCTTACCCCTCAAATGCTTAGCCGCATAACTGTGATAAATCTAATTCGCTTTGGATAACGGTGTCTGCAAAAAATGACATATATGTTGCTTGGAAGGCTTCCTGAAAATTTGGCTTGCAAAGGATTTTGGGAAGGATTTGAGTGACCTGCCCAGCCCTAAATGATTGACCTCAAATGGAGACTGCTTTCCAGACCTTAAGCATCAAGGAGGTCATGTCTAAGGAGGGTTGCACTGATCTTCCTGAAGATTTAGATGTTGAGGAAGAGCTTGAGTGTCATCACCTGGAATGCAGAGGTCCATGATGTCTGAGGGTTGCTTGGAAGAGCTTTGCAAAGGATGTAGGAGAAGAACTTGAGTACGCAGAGCCCTGGCCTCAACCACAATGAACAGCTTGATGACCTGGAATGCAGACTGCTCCCCCCACCACTTCCTGACCTCTGCATAAAAACTCCACAACCATGGTCCAAAATCATGAAGACCTTTAGGAGATGTACAGGTTATTATGATAGCAAAGGCAGATGGAGTGTCTTAAAGATGTTCAACCAGCACATATCAATGTAATGCTCAGGTTTCTACAAGCCATTGGCCATTTAATATATATGTTGTTATTCTGACTTTTTTGTACGATGGAGTTTGTAGGTCAGTAGTCCTGCTCATAATGTGAACCAGACCAGCCACAAACCCACACACTCTATGACAGGAAGTCAATTGGTATAGATGGGTGTAGCACTTGCTGCAGTTCTCACAACTGACCTCATCTACCAGGACATCATCTGCCTTGATATAGACTTCTATCTCCAGTGTCTATTTATAACAGTTTTTCGACCAAACTGTGCCAGTGAGAAATCATCTTAGTGGACACTCATGAGCTATCAGACTAGTGTACAGCAAAATGTGGACCAAAACAAACATTGCCCACTCTTCATGGACCATATCCCCTGGTTTTCATCTGCGGAGAACTGGAATTAGTTCCCTCAACAAAATTGCCCACAAAAAAAAAAACAAAAAAAAAGCCCACTAATACTTCTTAGAAGGCTGAGGAAAAACCGGGTCCCACCACCCTTTCTCAAAACGTTCCTCAGAGGAATATTGGCGACCATCCTGAGGAGCTTCATCACTTCCTGGTTTGGGAATGGCGTCATTCTTAAATGTTCTACAGACGATGCCATGTCCACGACCCTCCATTTGACCCAACTGAACAATAAGCCTGAACATCTCCCTCAGCAACTGGATACTGGACTTCCTGACTGGGAAACCTCAGTCACTCCGGATCGGGAAGAGAATCTCCAGCACCACCACTCTGAGCACTGGGGCACCTCAGGGCTGTGTTCTCAGCCCACTGCTGTTCACTTTGCTGACTGTCTTGTGCTGTCTGTCTGCACTGTTTTTTGTTTGCACTCACTTTAGTCCTTAACTCTGTGTTCTGTTGTGTAGCTTTATGTTGTGTGTTGTAGCTCTGTGTTTTTGTATGTAGCACCAGGGTTCTGGAGGAACGTCGTCTCATTACGCTGTGAACTGCGTCAGATATATATGGTGGAAATGACAATAAAAGCTTCTTGACTTGACTTGACTTGAGATGGAGATAAGCTGTCCTTTATGACAAAAAAAAAAAAATCCTTCCATTTGTTATCATGTGCTGCATGAGGTGGGAAGATAAGAGCAGCATGCGGAAACCGACAAAACTGCAAAATAGAAGTTTTTGCATTGTGGAAGAAAAAAATAGAAACGCTATCCGGTCAAAATCGACTTCGTCTTCCTGTAAATTTCACTTTTTCATTCCTGGCAAAGTTTCACAGGTTTTAGACGTCATCAGAGTCGCTTACGTATGCACGAATGAGGCACAGTGTGGGTTTTATATGCAGGAGGAAAAAATAGGAAAAGTTCCGATTCCTGGAATAATGTTTATGGAGTCTCCAGGGGTTAGAGCTTTGTAACCGTCTGCGGTAAAGCTGCAGCTCTTTACTCTTCAAAAGTCTTCAGTAGCCTACGTATACATCGTAAGAGCAAAAGTACCGGGACACCCGATCTACGGGGTTCTCCAAAACCAGCTCCATGAAGATCTTCTTGTGGCGGAATTGAATGGCACACAAATCTCCACGAAGTCTAGAACATTGAAAGGTAAGTGTGGAGCTTATTATAATTATACCTTCTTTTCCTGTTCTGTCTCCTGGAAGTTACAGCTCTACCTCTGCCATGTTAATCTAATACAAATTTTACCATCCCTAATATATATATATATATATATATATATATATAAATATATACTTACACACAGATTTGTACCTGAAAATATAAGCACGAATATATATAGAACTTATATAGAACACTTAAGGTTTTTGCGAAGTAGTGTGTGTGTAGGTGTGTGTGTGTGTGTGTGTGTGTGTGTGTGTGTGTGTTTACAAGGATGATGTTGAAGATTTGACCAGAGTGTGATTGTATTATGAGGATCTGAAACACCAAAGAAACCACAAAACAGAGAGAGTCAGAGCAAAGATCGAGAGATAATATGTGTGTAAATATATATATATTTGTGTGTGTGTGTGTGTGTGAGGGGGGTGTTGTCACTCTCAGTTGCTCAACACACAGAAACAACTTGAGCAGCTCCTGGTAGAGATCATACTTTTTCTCTCGTCTCCAAATACATCTGCAACTTCGTCTGTTTGATCATTTAGACGACTTTTGTATTGACTTTTTTGACTTCTTCATTGTATTTTCACAAAGAAACACAAAATGGGATTCGGTCTCGTCTTCCAGTCGCTCGTCTGCTTCGCTCACCTGTGGGGATTCGCGACGTGTCTGCATAGGATGAACGGTAACTCGCGTTTCTTCTGCTCTCGCTCGCGTTTTTTCGTAAATCTTAGGTGTCGATTTTACAACTTAAACCGTGAAAGTGTGTCAAAGTTTTTAACGCAGGTGTGAAGAAAAAAAAAAAAAAAAAAAAAAAAAAGAATCGATCGTCAAAAATGGAAAATCCAAATATTACCAAACTTTGGTGTGAACAAACAAAAAAACTGCACCAGTTCTTCTGGATACCGTTGGTTTTTGAAGCGAGGTCCCCAGATCTTCTTTAGGTCTAGACCTCGTCCTGCTGCATGATGGAGAAAGAGCCTGGATTCTGACCAAACTTCCAACTCCTTTAGCAGAAATTCAGCTCCAAACTTGAAGGAACCCACCACCATGCTTCACTGTTTCCCGCAGGCGCTCATTATTGTACCTTAACGTGCAACCTTTCCTCCAGTTTTCTTCCGATGTCCAAAAGAAGTAAGAATTATATGTCTTTTATCCTCTACATCAAATTTCCTTGGTCTAAATAGCTTGAAGAGCACATCTTCTTCTTTGAGAACTTCGCCTGCCGATGCAATAGAACTTCCTCGCGTCATAGAAGCGGCGTTTGGCTGTTCCTCACGCAGTTTAAAGCCCCTACAAAGCTGTTTCTGTTTCATTTAATAACCAGGTTTTAACCTACAGGTGAAATGAATGATCAGGACCACCCATGTTTGGGGTCACTGGTTCTTCAGACAGCTGATTCTGATCTTCTGACTTTGTGTAGGAATTGAAAGCCGAAGGTCGGTCACAGCAAAGATGGATTGGATTTGGAATTTTTCTCAGTTTGCTCACGTTTGCTTTTTTGTCAATTGACCAAACGAATTGAATGAACATTTCAAATCAATTTTTTCGAAATGCAATTTTAAAAAAAATTCAAAATATATTTATATTTTGCATTTTTTCACACCTGCGTAAACGAGACCCCGTAAGCATTTCCTTCAACATACAAATTACAATACGAATTGAATGACATTGTCATGAAAAGATGAATATGTTTCTGTGTGTGTGTGTGTGTGTGTGTGTGTGTGTGTGTGTGGGGGTTCTTAGGTAGTAACTGGGAATGTTTAAGCGATTACCTCTACACCATCACTTGTGAGTTGAACCTGACCTCCGAGCCACATCATCATGATGCCCTCTACTGGCTGGAATTCTATGATGAAAGGTTTAAAGGCTTCATGCATATTCAAATTAGGGGTGGGGCTTCAGGTTTTCCAAACCTTAAATTGTTTTATGATTAAGGATGAAGGTTTGGACTTTAAATGATTATTATAGCATTAATGAGCACGATGACAGCTCCATGTACGCAGTGGATGACTGATAGGCCACGCCTCCATCACTATGACTGACCAACAAATAGAATAACCTTCTTCTATGTGACTGACAGATATACTGGCCACGCCCACTCCACTGTGCCTGATACACATAGACCACGCCCTCTTCTATGTGACTGACAGTCCACACTGTCTCTATTGTGCCGGAGAGACACATAGGCCACACCTCCTTCACTGTAATTGCCAGACACATAGGCTACACGTCCTTTACTGCAATTAATAGACACTTAGGCCACGCCTCCTTCACTGTAATTGCTGGACATATAGGCCACGCCTCATTTACTGTGACTTACAAACTCGGTATGTGTGTGTGTTTGTGTGTGTGTGTGTATGTGCATGTACAGCAACAATTTCGAGTGTGTGTTAACGTCACACACCTCCACTTGGGTGTGTGTGCTGAACCTGTCCACACGGGTTCAACACACGTTCATGGACGTGGACATGTTCCGGATCTCGCTTAAGTACAGTCACCATGACAACAGCACATCTAAGGTGCTGTGGGAAAACTACAGGCCAATCAATAACAGTACGCACACACACACACACACAGGTACAAATACACTCGGTATGTGTATATACATATATATATATTCAGATTTGATGTACATTTTGCAGTTCAGCCGGTTCCTCCATCAAACCTGACGTTGCTATGGAAACCAGACGAGGCAGTTTTCCAGTGGCTCAGCGGCTACAGTGCAAACATAATGCTTGTCCCGTTCCTCAAGTACCAACTCCGCATCCAACAGAAAGACAAGGTATCGATGATATCGAATGTGTGTGTGTGTGTGTGTGTGTGTGTGTGTGTGCTAACAAATAGCGAAGCTAATCAGCTCAAACTGTATTTTCTAAAAATATTATTGCTGAAAACCAGGACGCTTAGCGACGCGGGGGACATCTTTTTAGCGAGGTGCGCCATTACCACAGATACGATCTGCGCCTAAGCAAAAATAGCTCGTCTTCAGCAACGCGTTGAACCCACTTCCTGTCAGTAACCTGGATCCAATGATCAGAATCAGTTTCTAGAATGTTCTGACAAACACATCAGCACCAAACAGGCTTTCTGACTCTGTAGTTCGCTTCAGAGGAGATTAAAGGGAAGGCGGTACAAATGTTTGTTATTGGGGTCGTATCTCCAGGATTCCACTGGCTTTCTCCTGGCTGTCCAAAATGTGTGGAATTTCGGAATGGATTGCACCACAAAAGTATGTGTATGTGTACGTGGACAACATCTGGATACAAGTCGCATGTTAATGCCAAGTGTAAACGCAGCCGAATTTTCTTTTTAATTCAGATCACGGCTCATGGGCATCGTTGCGATCGCTGAAATGTGACCTACAATGGGAAGATGTTGTGGGTGAGACTGTAGCGTGAGACCGAGAGCCAGGCGTGGATTAATAACCGCTGCATGTTCACAGGTGGTCGATGTGGACTCCGTCGTGTCCACCAGCGTGTCGGTGCCGACGTCCACCTTCACGCCCAACGCTAAGTACACGGCGAAAGTGCGCTCGGTGCCTCTGGAACCTTACCACGGCGTTTGGAGTCACTGGGGTCCCGCCGTTTACTGGACCACCGGACCATCTGACAGTAAGAACTTTTCACGTATTTGCGGATAAATAACTTGTTCAGCTGCGTGCAGCAGATCTACTATAGAGCTCTAAACCCTATTGAACACCTCCAGCCCATTACCTACATCAGTACCTGACTTTACTATCGCCCCCTTGTGGCCAAATGAAATCTCACAGAAAAATCTTTGAGGAAAACTGGGGTTCGATGGGGGATGTTTAAAAGATCTTGTGCTCTGATGTCCACAAATGTGTGTGTGTGTGTGTGTGTGTGTGTGTTTAAAAGCAGAAACTCCAGATATGGATTTCAGGATACTCTTGTTGGCTTTGCTCGTATTGCCGGTGATATGGTTTTGCCACTTTTCATACACCAGGTGAGTCTTCTTTCATTCGTTCTTTCTATCTACTCTTCTATCCATCTATTAAACCACATTGCTTTAAATTTCACTTCTACAGTTAGAATATGAACATCTGCGTTGTTTTATCTGCTCAGATAAAACCAGGGTCCACGTTAAACTAACGGCGATGCTATATGGAGCCTTCCTTATCTACCATGTAGGAATTACGACCAGACGTAGGGCATCGGGAATGGATCGGGCGGATCCGGGGAGCAGAACGAGTTTAGACTAGATCACTGCTACCTCGGAAGTGACGTGTCGTTTAAAGTGCAAGAAGGGGCAAAGCGTGAGAGCTAAAGGGTATAACAATCAGTCGAGTAAAAGGGCATTTCAAGAGCAGACACGTAAGTGAATGTAGGGTTGCAGAATTCCGGGAATTGTTAAGGCTTAACTTTTCCCATGGAAAACTTTTGGAACGTTACCAGAAATGTTCCACCCCTCTAAGTGAATTTTAGATAGTTTTGGGGCTTGTGAAGGAGGTGCAATTGACACATCCCTGCTTACCGAAGCACCCCCTAAAAGTGACCCCCTACAGATTTGCTGGAGTCAAAAGACTTGACTCAACAAACGAGTTTCATCCTTGACTTTAACACGAATTCGAGAGCTCTGCCCCCTGCTGTAGCCTCCAATCAAAGTGATCAAGGTACCAACAAAGAGCCTGCATCTTTCAATAAAACCAAAACAGAATTCAAAGTATTAAACCAAAGAAATCAAACTCAGACGCAGGGATGAGATTTGTACCCACCCACAAGGATATCTGCTTTGTTCTCATGTCTCCTGTCGACAGATGATGAATGTAGGTTTGTTTATTTCCCTCGCAGGTTGAAAAAGTGCACACTCCACCCGAGTCCTGTTCCTCATATCGGAGACTTCAAAGTGAGTCCAATGGTTTGATTTGCTCGATCTTAACGTTTTCGTTTGACCCAAAAACTTCAGCTCGTTTTTTTTTTCTCACAACCCCGTTGTGATCCCATTGAACGAACAGGAAACGTTTGGGGGTATTTCTGTTCTGCTTGAATGTGCGAAAAACAGTATCTGGGGGTGTGAAACTGATTCTACAGCACCACTAAATATAACTTGAACTGTGTGTGTGTGTTGTCAGTGTTCGGCTGTGCTGCCGGAGAAAGTGGGTGAGCTGCTCCACAGGGAGGAGTCTCTACAGATTGACAGCTTGACCGAAGATCCGACTTCCACCCAGCACCAGACGAGTCACGCTGAAGAAAGCTCAGGTCACACCTTCTCGACTGGCTCTCCAAGCACACTTCAGACGTCAGGGGGTTCAAAGGTCAGCCTCAGTAGCTGGATGCAGATGTTGATCTCGGCGGAGAAGGGAAGCGTGACGTACAGCAACGACTATTGTACGCTCTCACACACCATGAGTGAACACGCAATTAACACGCACAGGAGCTAAACAGGGGACACACACGCATTCTTAACAACCGCGGGCAAGCAGGAAATGCTAACACACACACACACACACACACACAAACAGGTAGTAATTCTGATCAACCCTGGCCGCTCCAGAAGGAATAATTTCCTGAACATTCTCACCCACTGAAAAGAACTGTGAAAGGAATTTCAGACAATCAAATTCCTAGAGGAATTCCTAACGATCTCACCTGTTCCTAAAGTCATTTGGGACAATCTGGCTTTCTCTATAGACATTTTGGAATAATCCAGACTTTCCAAATCTGGACCACTGTTAAAACTGAAAAATCAGCATACTCTCAAAAGAACAAAACAAAAAACCCCACCTCATCCACTGTTCAAGGAGCTGTGGACGGGAATTCTGGATAATTGCTTCACTTTCAAAGCAATTCCGTACTATCCCACATACTTCCATTGGAATTCTTAACAATGCCACCTGTTTATCAAGTAATTTTGGACCATCCGGCCTGCCTGCTTACCCTCAAAGACACACTCCAGACCAGTGCCAAAATAAAATTCTGACCAATCGCTCCAATTCCCAAGGAATTCCAAACCATCCCAACCTCTCCCAAAGGACTTTCTAACAATCCCACCTGTTGCTCAAGTAATTCTGGACAATCCCGGCCGCCTGCTCTCATAGATATAATCGAGACCTCCCAATCCAGACCAATCCTAAGTAATTCAGACCAATCACTAATATTCCTATTCCGAACCATCCCACCTGTTTGCAAAAAAATTCCAAACAATCCCGCCAAAGTAATTTCAGACAGTCCAGTCTGCTCACTCTGGAAGACCTCCCAATCAGGACCACTCCCAAAAGTGATTCAGACCAAACTGCTCCAAAAAAGAATTCCGACCCATCCCACCCACTCTCAAAGGAATTTGAACTTCCTTTTTTGCATGTACATATTTCTGTTGTAACGAGAACAAAACCCAGCGCGATCGGAATACGGCATTTGTCGAACACGAACGAACAGAATGACGTCGTTCCCGGGAGACTCGGATCAAAACCGGCTCAACTGCTAAGTTGTGTATAAGCTTTGTTTAAGGGCGTCCGGGAAACACTGTAAATATAAATGTTAATAAAACTCCGCTTCGTGGCACCAACATGGAGGTCAAATTCCGTGTTTTTTGGAAGTCTAACAAAAAGTCGTCTAGCATGAAGAGACGGTATCATCAGTTTCCGTCTAGCGTACGCTGCTTTGCTAACAGTCTTGGCTTGGAATTTCGACGAGCAGAAAATCGATGTAATCTATGTTACTGCCAAAAGTATTGGGACACCTGCCTTTTCCCACCACCCATATACGTGCATCTTCACCTTTGGAGGTGGCGTGAAATCGATTCGAACGAGGCGAGACCCAAACCTGTTCCAGCTTCGTGACGATCTGCTTTCCATGTGGTCGGAAGATGGAGCCTCAGTACCGGACTTTCTTTTCCAACGCTCCACAAATCTCCAAAAAAATATATAGTGGAACTTCTTCCCAGAAGAATGGAGCTCATCATGCAACTAAGGATTTTGATAATCGATTAGTCGAGACGGTTGTTTTTCTTTTTCCGATTATTCGGATGAAAACGATGCTATGAGACGTTTCGCTTATTAGAACTGTATAAAACTTTAAATCGGGGTCTTGATGCATAAAAGTGTACTTCAAAAAAAACTATGCAAAAGCCACGTGTTGATTTTTTATCTTTAATTTAGAGATTTTTTAGCTTGTAGTAGCTGCTTATGGAGGAGTCAAATGGGGGATTTCACCTTTGAATAAATTCCCCCCCCCATGCTGAATTGTTCCTTTCTGTAAAAAAATTAAAAATAAACATCGTTTGAGTATAAAAAGTGAAGCAATTTGTGTCGACCCCAAACCTCGTTCTGCTTCTGCTCTCCTGCACTTCCTCATTCCACCACTAGGTCTCGGTCTTCATTTCTATTTCTAGATGTTACACCAAGAACCTTTCTAGCTGCCTCCCTCATCACTCCTGCAGTGGTTCCACAATCATCCAACACCTCTTTACCACCACCGAGCTCCTGTCTGACCTCTTCCCTGAACCTCACACTACACTCTTCCTCCTTCAGCTTCACACACACACACACACGTTGTATATCTAAGACTTGTTAGATTGGGACGTTAGTTTTGTAGAAAGATCTTTATTAAACCAACAAAGGACGCAGGACACATGTTCCCATCGTTAACGAACGATACACGCATACACAAAAAGAAAAAAAAATAATAATAAAAAATTAATCTTGCTGAGGAGGAATTCCGAACCTACGATGTCTCCGATTTTTCCGGCGTGCAGAAGCGTCTCGCTTATTATTTACGTTTTCTTTTACCTGTGTGATGGATAGAAGTGCGAGAAAGCGAGATGTTCCGCGCCGTTGCGTCCGAGGTTTCGGCGCTCGCACGTGGGAGGAAAAACGAAACAATGAGCAAAAGGAGGGAAGTCTGGCGTTAAAATAAGAAGGAACTTTCGAACACACACACACACACACACACACACACACACACACACACACACACACACACACACACACACACACACACACTCGCGCACACACTAAGCGTACACAGAAAGTTCATCGTTTTCGTCCAGCCACTTAATGTTGACTGGAGAGAAAAAAAAAAAAGGAAATAAAGATGAGGTCCATTTCTGATTGGCCGATGATAAAGCGAGGCAGGGGGCTTTCCTGCTGAGAGGGGAGGGGGGGGGGGGGTCAAGAGGGCATGTTTGTGACATCACTACCAAGGGGGCGTGGCCTGCAGGGATGGGGTGGATGGGGCGGATGGCACAGACGTCACGTCAAGTCCTTTCAGTCCCAATGAGGAGAGGAGGAGGAGGAGGAAACGGAGGAAGAAGATGGAAAAATAAACGAGTGCTGAACACGTTCGCTCCGAGCGATCCAGTCACGCCGTCTACGAGGGGGAGAACTTTTTGGCTTGTGCTCGGACTCTCTTCTCGTACTCCACTCTGTTTTGACTGGAAACGATAGAGAGAGAAAAAAAAAAGATTAACGAGGGCCGAGACATGCATGGTGTGTGTGTGTGTGTGTGTGTGTGTGTGTGTGTGTGTCTCACCAATATATGGTATACGCCTCGGCCTGGGCCGGGTCCTGAATATTGGGCTCGTTTAAAAGCTCCTGGATCCCCAACAGAATCTGCAGAAGAACCAACAACAACAAAAAATCTAAATTAATAAATAATTAAGAGTTGAGGTTCACTTGAAGGTCATTTGTTCGCATCCCCGAGCCGCTCTGCTCTACTTGCGGTGCCGTAATGCCACTCGAACACAAATCTTGAGAAAGAATTTTTTATGGGTGAGATTCGGAGAATTCAGAGAAACCTTGGCGTTAAAGGGCTCTGATCTCATCCCCTTCCGGACACACGAGAGAGAGTGAGCTGCAATGATACGCTCGCCTGCCGAAATCATCCGCATCTTTCATCTCGTAACAAAAAAACAAATGTGTGCATGGGGACATTTTTAGAGCTCTGATCAGAAGGTCATGAGTTCAAATCCCCTGCTCAATGCTCCCCAACTCCTCGGCGTATAAATGAGAGGTCACTCGGGATAAGCTGCAAATCTAAAACGCTGCCTTTGTAAGAGACCGGTAGCTCACTGGTGGCCCAGCGATCAGAAGGTCTTGAGATCGAATCCCAGCACCGGTGAAACCCTTGAACTGTTCAGTGGATCGAAATGAGATGATTTGGGGGGGGTTTGAGGGAGTGTTTGGTGGGTACGTTACCTGTTTGATCGTGATCGCGGGTCTCCAGTCTTTGTCCTCCTCTAAGATGGAGAGACACACCGTCCCCGACGGGTAGACGTTCGGATGAAACAGCGGCGGCTCGAATTTACCTGGCGAACGAACAAAACTATAGAAATGAAAAGGTGGATCTATTTCTGTCGGCGGAAAAATGCGATTCTGGGCCCGTTCGGGTTTCTGTGTGAACATGCGTGTGAGGGAACCTACACTTCGGAGGGGATGATGGGTAATCGTCTTTAAACAGCATCCTGAGCTTAAACAGGCCGCCTTCCCACGGAGTCTACGGGCGAAGCAGAGGAACATCAACCGGGTGTCGCAACATAAAATCATTCTCAGAGTACCAGCTCGAGTCTTACCCCCTTCTTCCCGGGAATGGCGCACTCCCAATTCATCAGGTTCATCGTACCGTCTGGGTTTTTAGTCGGAACGGCGACGAAGCCCTGAAAAAAAGACGCCGGCGGTGAGACGCGATCGGCGTTTACGCCTCGTGTGTGTGCGTGCGGGACGGGAAAACACTCACGAAAGGGTGATCTTTCCTCCACGCTTTTTGCTCTTGCGCGAGTCGACTCAGAGCTATGCCAGACATGACGGCTGATCCTGCGGGTAAGGAGTCGTCTACGGGAAAATCACAAACATAAATCCATTTCGTTTGATGAATAAAACTCATTGTGGTGCAACAAACAAACTCAAGATTCGGCGAACGAGCCTTAACAAGCGATTCGTTTCGAAATCTATGCAAAAAAAAAACTAAAAACTGAATTGACGCTAAACAACTCAATAGATCAGGTCACGTGACAGGCGAATGAATCGATTTCAGCTGTACAATAAACTGCAGTGTCATTTGCATTATTAAAAATATAATTAAAGTCGGTGCATGTAGACTTAGTGAGTGTGTGTGTGTGTGTGTGTGTGTGTGTGTGTGTGTGTGTGAGAGTGTGTGCGTGTGGTCGATTGCTTATTTAAAAAAATAAATTAATAAAAAAAAAAACAACATTTTATTGTATTTCTGATCAAAAGGAACGAAAAGAGTCGATTGTAGTCTTAAAAGAACCGATTCACTAAAATGACTCGATCTCCTAATCGGCTGCTAATAAGGACCGAGTGCGCGATACTGCGCGTGCGCAAAGCGCGCACCCGCCCTCGCGCTCCTATGGCTAGCTAATAAACAAAATAGATAATAAAATATACGATGTGTGTATTCTTTTATTATTATTAAAAAGGAGATTTAAAAAAAAAAAGAAATGGGTTATAAAATGTATTTTATAAACGCAATTTGGAGAGTCAAGCGCGGGTTTAGCGCGTGCTAACAAGCTAAGCTAAGGGTTATACTTCCTGTGAAGTGACTAGCCGCTACACACACACACACACACACACACACACACACACACAGAAACCCGGGTTATGATGATCATCCGTATTTACACTTCTCACACGTGTAACGTGCACGTTTATCATCTATAATATATCATAAATTGTATAATTATTATTAACGGTTATAACGCGGTTTTCCGCGCGAGCAGCTCCTCAGTGGCGGAGACGCCGCTCATGACCGCGCATTGGACAAAGGGGAAAAGCTGGACTTCCTTTTTTTCACGCGAACGCGCATTCCCTTCTTTCAGCTCAACACACACACACACACACACACACACACACACACACACACACACATATTAGAAAACAAATCCCCAAATCATTTCACACGTTTGTTTATTACCTGCAACTGTTCGGGGGTTTATGGCGTGGTCGCTGGCTTACCTCGTGAACGCCAGGCCGCGTCGTGACTTTCTAGACACTTCTATTAGACCCGTGCTAAACCCGGGACAAAAAAAAAAAAAAACCCAAGCCAAGTTTCCCTCCCGAAAAGACATCCGTTCTAAACCGGACTAAGTAGGACCCCATAGTTTTAGACGCCTCTTCTAACGCCTGTGCAGAATAAACAGCGAAAATAAAGGTTTAAATAAAAACATAGTATTTTTATCCGAATTCAGATCCTGTAATCGCGTGTGGTTGTTAGATTTATTTGACATGTTGTATTTAATCTAAAAGTCGACATTGTGAAGGTGATTTTCAGACAGGCATCTATTTGGACACCCCGCTTTTTAAAGGGACCGCGTAGTCTGGGCTTAAAACGTTTCCAAACGCGCGCGCGCGCGCTGAGCGCAAATACGAGCTTCACGTGCTCGGGTTTTAATTTGGTTTATTCCGACACTGTAATAAAGTGAAATAAATGGTCGAAAAAGCGACGTTTCATTCATACGATTTCATTCCTATGCAGCCTTTTGGTGTCTGTGGGGGACCGGAGCGTCTCTATGGCAACAGGCGATTAAAAGAAATTCTTGTGAATGCCGCACGAGGGCGCTGTAGGAGCGAAGATGGTGCATGAGGGAGGACGCGTACCACGTGACACCTATATGAGTGGGAATGGGGGAGGGGCTGAAATCTGATTGGATCTGTTGGGAAAAAAAACTGATGTGGAAGGAAGAAAGAAGCACAACGAAACATCTGTTTGATCTTCAAATGCATTTATTAGTTTCAGGAGCGAGACTCGAAAAATAAATAAATAAATAAATAAACCTACGTCCATTTATAATCCAGCTCCAAGTCCAAAAGTTTGCGGACACCCGAGCCAAAAGGCGGTAAAATCTAGAGAGGGTTTAGGGCTCTAGAGAAGTTATAGAAGGAATCTCTTCATGGAGCTAGACTAGAAAAGTCGGGTGTCCCAATACTTTTGGACAAAGAGTGTGTGTGTTTTGGATATAGAAATAAATATGAGGAATATGGAATTGTTAGCGGGGCTTTCGTGAGCACCGTGTTCTCGCTGGAGGACGTTCCGTCGTCCGGAGGTTCTTCTCGGAGCGCAGATGATCACGGCGCAGTTTTCGATCTCGAGCGTCTTTGACTTTTCGCTCCGTGTTTTGTACTTTCGAGTCGACCGATTTGCTATTTTTCCTCATGGATCCTCAAACTGAAAAAAGCGGTAGATGCATCAAACTCCGGAAGCCTCATATCCGAGAACCTCGCTCCTGAAGGATCTACGAGGGAAAAAAACAAAAAACGCTCGTTAAATCGGAAGGGCGCCATTATTTATAAGCACGTCCCCGCACCGGCGTACCTTGGCTTTCACGCTCGGCGGGCTGGTGTTACCGCATGACTGGTTTTGAAGCTCCTTGGAAACGACGCACAGGAACTCGGCTTGGTCTTCACTGCCGTAGTTGTAGGAGGAGCCGATGCTTACTAGCTGTGCACACACACACACACACACACACACACACACACACACACACACACACACACACACAGCTGCATTACAGTTCCGACATGCTCGGACATGCCTCGGCGCACCCTTGTTGTTGCCAAGTCGCAAAAACAGGAACACGAGCATGCACCAACATGTTCATGCACACGCCAAACCGACGTGACACCTTTGGCATTCCATAATTGACTCCTAGTCTAAAAACCAGGCTGGGATTCACACCAGGAAAAGTTCTGTGTATTCAGAGTCGGGTTACGTTCCTTCAGTGGCGGAACGTGCATTTGGGACCTGGACCTCCAGTGGGGACGTACCCGACTTTATCCACCTCTTAATACCACCACCATCACGTCACGATTCTAGAAAATCATTCACAACTAAAACTTATATAGAAATAAAGTCAGAAGTGGCAGAAAAAAACTTGGAATTACGAGAAATAGAGTAAAAATAGAAAGAAAAAAAGTCGGAATTGCGAGAAAAAAGGGGGAATTGCAAGAAATAAAGTCAAAATGTGAGAAATAAAGTAAAAATCGCAGGGAAAAAAGTTGTAATTGCAAGAAAAAAAAGTCGGAATTGCAAGAAATAAAGTCGGAATTGCGAGAAATAAATTAAAAATTGCAAGAAAAATAGTCGGAATTGCGAGAAATAAAGTCAAAATGCGAGGGGAAAAAATTTCAGAATTGCAAGGAAAAAAAAGTCGGAATTGCAAGAAATAAAGCCGGAATTGTGAGGGGAAAAAAATCGGAACTGCGAGAAAAAGAAAACGGAATTGCAAGAAAAAAAAGTCGGAATTGCAAAAAATAAAGCTGGAATTGTGAGGGGGAAAAAATCGGAACTGCGAGGGAAAAAAAACGGAATTGCAAGAAAAAAAAGTCGGAATTGCAAAAAATAAAGCTGGAATTGTGAGGGGAAAAAAATCGGAACTGCGAGAAATAAAGTAAAAATCGCAAGAAAAATAGTCGGAATTGCGAGAAATAAAGTCAAAATGCGAGGGAAAAAAAGTCGGAATTGCGAGAAAAAAAAGTCCGAATTGCAAGAAATAAAGCCGGAATTGTGAGGGGGAAAAAGTCGGAATTGCGAGAAATAAATTAAAAATTGCAAGAAAAATAGTCGGAATTGCGAGGGAAAAAAAGTCGGAATTGCGAGGAAAAAAAGTCGGAATTGCAAGAAATAAAGCCGGAATTGTGAGGGAAAAAAAGTCGGAATTGCGAGAAATAAAGTCAAAATGCGAGGGAAAAAAAGTCGGAATTGCAAGAAAAAAAGTCGGAATTGCAAGAAATAAAGCCGGAATTGTGAGGGGAAAAAAGTCGGAATTGCGAGAAATAAAATCAAAATGCGAGAAAAAAAAAATTGGGATTTGCGAAAAATAAAGTTGTAATTACGGGAAAAGAAGTCGGAATTGTGATTAGGCAAACTTTATTTTTTAATGTTGCCGAAACAGTCATCAGTGACGTAGACACGAACGAAACATATAACGAAAACCAGACCGATAAAAAAAAAAATCAGGACGACACGGCAACAGGAGCAAAACCGAGGGATACGCCTTTTGGCAGTGGGCGGGGCGAGTTTGACACGACTCCTCCCCCTTCACCTGGCAAGACACAATCAGGAGAAACATCTGTGTTTGCCCATAGCCTACACTGAACAGCTGTAACGACCAATCAGAGCCCAGAATCACACGATCACACTTTTACCTGCTCAAACTTCCATCCATCCGACATGGTGGAGACCATCTGAGTGAGTTCCTCCTCCTGACACTGCAACACCCGGTACACATGCTTTAATGGAGTCTGGCGAGAAAGAGAAGAAGAAATAGTGTGTGTGTGTGTGTGTGTGTGTGTGTGTGTGTGTGTGTGTGTGTGTGTGTGTGTGTTTCCGTCCTCACTCACGTGCATGGATTTGGCTTCCCGCTCTGTGATCCTGTCCTTGATGAGTTTAATTAGCGACGTGATGTTGTAGAACTCCGCCTCCTCCAGAGCTCCTACATCAAAGAGAAAGATAGAGAGAGAGAGAGAGAGAGAGAGAGAGAGAGAGAGAGAGAGAGAGAGAGAGAGAGAGAGAACGAAAAAAAGGAAAGAAAGAAAGAAAGGATGAAGTGAGAGGGAATGATAAAGCATACACCATTCCCAATACACTTCTGAGATGTTGTTCCTCAAGATTTTGTGGAGATTTGTGGAGATGCGAGGCACTTGATTAAACACAGCTACAACCTAGCAACCACTAACAAGTATATAGCATCACCCTGGCAACCATTTGCAATACCGTCGAAACCACCTGGAACCCCGTCACAACCACCTAAAATACCAGAGCAACACCGTACAGGACGAGCACCCAAGTAAACATAGATATCACCTAGCAACAACCTAACAACCACCGAAAGAATACCCTAGCAACCACCTGGAACACCATCACAACCACCTTCAATACTACATCAACACCGTAGGACGCAAACACCTGAACAAAGCATAGCAACACCTAAAAGATAACAGCAACACAGTGGCAACCACCTCAAACAACATAGCAACCATCGAGCAACCTTCTCAAATACCCACTTAGCAACACTCTTGCGACTGTGTGCAATACCCTAGCAACCACCTAGCAACACCATAGCAACCACTTAAAATAACAGCAACCACCTGTAACACCATGTGCAATACCCTAGCAACCACCTAGTACACCCAAGCAAACAACCGTGTGTGTGTGTGTGTGTGTGTGTGTGTGTGTGTGTGTGTGTGTGTGTGTTACCTTCTTCAGTCAGGTTTTTATTGAGGACCAGTTTGCCGTGTCTCAGGTAGTTCAGCACAGGGCCGAAGTACACCGGATCTCTGTCAATCAAATATGCACCCGACTCATCCTACACACACACACACACACACACACACACACACACACACACACACAAACTAAATGTGGTAGAAAATGGGGGGTTAAATATTAATGTGTGTGGAGTGTGTGTTCACGTCAGACCTCCAGCTCGCTCCTTAATAGCTGTGGGTTCATGAATAAAACACACCATGTGTGTGTGTGTGTGTGTGTGTGTGTGTGTGTGTGTGTGTGTGTGTGTAAGATCCAAATATGTAACATTCACCAGATTCATTTATTCATTCAGGTTTAATACACTCTGAAATACACTCAGTAGGCAAAAGTATTGGGACACCTCTAATCTACGCCCACTGTATCCTCAAACTCTCTCGCTGTCCAGATGTGGAACCAGATGTGGTCTTCTCCTAATGTAATCTTCAAGGTTCAACACGTTCTGAGACGCTTTTCTGTTTACCGAAGAGCTCCTGTAAATCACTCTATCCTTCACGCCAGCGATGTTTCGAGGTTCTCCTCCCTCGTTCCCTCCCTCGTTCCCTCTCTTCATGCCTGACCGGATCATTTCTAATCATGCAGAAGATAAAAGAGCTGTTTGTTTTCCGGCTCCCGTGGGGACGCCGGCGTCCAGGCGACACTGTTTGTACGAAACTTAACGTCGATATGGAAATAACGTTCGCGTGATGTCACTCAAGGGGGTGTGGTCAGGTTTAACTCGGTTATCATTGTGCTCACCTACACCTTATACTTCCAAAATCTGTTCCATAAGTACAATTTTGTAGAGAGCTCTATAGCAGATCTTTCACATCTTCCAACCCCATGGGAAAACATATCTTCATGGAGCTGTCTTTGCCCACAAATGTCCTCCTGGAGCACGTTTGGGGTCTTTAGGTTTAGGTGACATCTGCCCAGTCACTGCACCTAAATCCTATTGATCTGCTCTGGGATGAATGGAATCACTCCAACAGTGTAGAGAAAGGAACTGTCCAGGTGCTGAAAGTGTGGAAAGCTCTTCTTCATGAAGATTATTCAATGGAAATAAAGTTCTGGATATTTATAGATTTGTGTCTCTCAAAAACCAAGTGACTCATTTCGTGTGTGTGTGTGTGTGTGTGTGTGTGTGTGTGTGTGTGTGTGTGTATACGCAGTGGTCCACGTTGTGCGTTACCTTGTCAGAGTGGAGCTCGGGATCCTCCTGGCACAGCCGGTACAGGAAAGACTTGGGCTCCCGGCACAGAGTTTGCGTGGTTGTGAGAAAGTAAGTGCCCCCCACGTTCAGTCTGACCCACCGTGAAGAGCCTATCAGCATGCACGCGGGCGAACCCGAACCCGAACCCGCGCTGGTACCTGGACTCGGACCCGCAGCGGTGTCCATCACTGTGTCTTTCTGCGCGCAAACTGGGCCGTCCGATCTGATCCGATCTGTATTACATGAGTTTGTGAAATAAAAGTGGGCGAAAAAGTGCAAAACTTACGGCTTTGAAGAGGAGCCCATGACTGGTGCGCGGATCTCCACACTAGAACGAGTGACAACACACACATACGTGAGCGCGCTTTACCTGGCGGGGTTGCCAGATCGGACAAAATCCCCATCTCACCAGAGAGAGCTCTGTTAAAGGAGACTAGTTCTGAAGGCCACTTTTTGAGGACACACACACACAGCTATAAAAATGATGAGTAGGCATTTAGCACTCCGAGAACTTCTCTAAGCTGAATATGAAGAGGGTGAGAAACCTGGGCCAAGTCCAAGACTAAAGTCTAAGGTTACCAGTGGAAAGGTGATGCAGGTGGATGTCAAAAAAATGTCAGATGGTACTGGTGACCAGATCACGAGTCTGAAGTTGATTTTCCTTCTGTGGTGCAACAGATGATGCATCCTATGAAAAATGATTTTTGTGCACATGAAGTGGGGATTTCATTCTGGCTGCACCCCAGGCCTCCTCACCTACATCAGTAACCTGACTTCAACTGATAATCAGCACAAAATCTTGTGGAACATCTTCCCAGAAGAGTGGAGGGCCACGTGTCCACAGACGGTTGACCGTACAGTGCATCTTGAAGGATGTACCTTCATGTGTACGGTTAAGAAAGAACCTGTAGAGCCGCCTGATCCCTCATGAGATCTCTCTCGTCGCTTATCAATAACTTTTGACCCTTTTCGACATCCATGACCTGAATCACCTTAAAGTCTATTGGGCTTCATGTTTACCATATATGGTTATTTGGGGGCGTTTCTTTATGCAAATAAGTGTGAAAATGGGCAAGTTGATGCATGTATTGTGTGTGTGTGTGTGTGTGTGTGTGTACATAAACTCTTTTACAAAAAAAGACAGGAGGCGGAGTCTCTGTCGGCCTAAACCCCTACATGCTTTATTTCAGTTCTAGGTGGTGTCGAGCTCGAGAGCTGGACGAGGAAGAATACACACAGCACAGAACGCAAACGCACGCTCCGCCCACATGAGTTCACACGCTCTCACACACACACACACACACACACACACACACACGTACACGTTACACGTACACTCGCTCACGTGTGGGACCGAGCCTGTGAATGGCAAAGGCTTTAAATTATCAGAATATGAGTCGATCACTGAGCAAATAGAAAATGTTTATGATATAGTAAAGAAGAAAAAAAAAAAAACGAACGAACGAACGAGGAAAAAGAACTGAACCGAAAAAAGAAAGAAAAAGCTGTAAAATATCATAGTTTACAATAATTCTTCACATTCAAAAGGCTTTACATTTCGAAATAAAGAAAAGAAGAAAGAAAAAACACAGCAAAGGCCCTCGAACGTGACTTCGATCCAAATATGATTCTCATATATTAGAATTTAAATAACACACAGGAGCCGAAGGGAGCCTGGGCCCCCCCCCCCGAAAGGAGCCTGGGCGCCCCCCCCCCCGAAAGGAGCCGGTGGCCCCCTGATAACCTTATACAAGAATAAAAATACAAAAACCCGGATCCAAGAGTCGCCTCGCTGCGCTGCGCTCGCCTCCAAGGTCAATATTACATCAACTATACATCACAGTCATCAGTTACCAACCAGGAAGAAGACACACACACACACACACACACACACACACACACACACACACACACACACCTGCTCATGTCTCCACTCAGAAACACACACAGTCCCATTGCGAAGGATTCGAAAGGAAACAGAAAACCAGTCGTGTGGTTGGCTGATGGAGATGAAGGAGGATGAGGATGCAGATGAAGAAGGTGGTGATGATGATGATGATGAATATACCCCCAGGAGAACTCCATTACCCAGAATTCTACATCGAGGTGATGATTGCAATGGTCTTTTTCTTGGGGAGAAAACAAAAAACAAAAAAGACACACACACACACACACACACCAAATCCTCCAATCAGATCAGCTAGACCAGCTACTGCGGCCAATCAGGGCAAAGGACCCGCCTTAACTCTATACGCAGACCAATCGGACAGACCCCCCCCCACCGGACAGAGAGCCGAACAGTGGAGGTGTGTCCTGTTCTGTGATTGGTTGAAAGGGTGATGGAGGAGGGGAGGGGGAGGGAAAGGGGTGTGGCCGTAAAGGAGGGGTGGGGGGTGATTGGTGGATCCTATACGCTGGGGTTCTGGTGTTTGTGGTAGATCTTCCTCCACACTTCTTGTATCTTCTTGCACCATTTGTCAGCGTTGCCGCTCGGGTCCATCAGGTAGTAGGTCCGGTTTGGCTGAAACGAGCGGGAACGAGCGTGAATACGGGGACTTTATCACAAGGTCGGGTCAAGGTCATAGGGCGTTCTGGGTAACGAGAAAAAAAAGTGTGTGTGTGTTTACCGTGTGAACGAAGAAGGTTTTGAAGTTCTTGGCTTCCGGCCGCAGCTCTGGTGACCAGGGAATCTCCCCTTTCAGGACCTTATTCACCGGATCTACGTAATACAGGTGAGGACCTTCGGTCAGGAGCAGCTGCCTGCGGCGTGCAAACAGACCCTACACACACACACACACACACCTCAGTAACACTACACACACACACTCTTTCAGATCACAGACGTAGGTGTGAACTCACCTTGCGCTTGTCCACTGGACCCATCTTCAGGATGAGGTTGTTCTCCACAAACTGGTGCCTGCAAAACACCACCAATGAGGTACTGCCAAACTCTCCAGTGTACACGCTGTGTGTGTGTGTGTGTGTGTGTGTGTGTGTGTGTGTGTGTGTGTGTGTGGTGTGTGTGTGTGTGTGTACCAGGGGTTTGCTGCACTTTGTTTGTCCAGCAGGAGGCGCTTCTCCTCTTCGCTGAACTGCAGGTCCAGCTCCATGCTGTTGCTGTCCAGCTCGTGGACGTGGATGAACTGATCCACGCTGGGGGCGGGGTTACACACAGGAAGTGGACTTTCTGACGGCTCGGCCAATGAGGGCGAGGGGCCGGGCTGCGTCACCTGCATGCTGCTGAACTGACTTAGGAGATCGTCATACTGAGAGAGAGAGAGAGAGAGAGAGAGAGAGAGAAAGAGAGAGAGAGAGAGAGAGAGAGAGAAAGAAAAGAAAGAATAAAAGGAAGAAAGAAAGAGGAAACATTTTGTAACAATGTTTAGGAATTCATGAGTCTGAGTTTACGATTGATGTTTGTGTGTGTGTGTGTGTGTGTGTGTTTACATTCCCGTAGCAGTCCTCATCATCCTCGGACATGGCAGGCAGGTAGGGGGTGAGTTTGGGCGGAGTCTGCAGGTGTAAGTCGTCCCAGCCAATCGACTCGAAGAAAGGGTGGGATTTCAGCGGCTCGTACCCGCCCATTTCCTCACAGCCAATCCGCTTGCAAGGATCCAACAACTGTTCAGGGTTCATGAGGTGAGAAAAAAAAAGACACAATACAAAACAGTCACACTTCATCCTTATTTATTTATTTATTTATTTATTTATTTATTTATTTATTTCGATCCTCTCACCAGAAGTTGCTCCACTAAATTCTTGGCTTTGGGGAAGAACTTCTCGGGAAACTCGTACTCTAATTTAATAATCTTCTGGAATATGAGATACTCGTTTCTGCAGGAGGAAAGAAGATCGAGAACATGTGAAAACGAACGTATCAAAAAAACCCTCAAGAATACAGAGGTGTACATCTCTCACGCTGATGTTCAGCACTAGGAGTGGACAGCGCACACTCACCCCGCTCTGAACGGTGGTAACCCGGCAACCAGCTGGTAGATGATGCAGCCTAACGCCCAGAGATCCGAGCTGCGGGAACAAGCGGCGAGTTAGCGTGCGAACGGCGTGAAAGCGTCAGCGGGGCCGCTTTTACGGCGCACTTACCTCTTACAGGCCGATTTCTCCGTCAGTAACTCCGGGGAGACGTACTGAGCCGTACCGACAAACGAGTTCGCCCGAGCTGGAACGAGAGAGAGAAAAAAAAACCCTGATCAAAACACATACATTTCCAACACGGAAACGCGTGTGGATTCTCGATGCGATGTATGTGAGGGCCGCTTCTTTTGTGTCCCTGCAACAGTAATTGGATAAAAAAATAAATAGCTGAATAGCACCCCCTGGTGGCTGAATGAAATCTCAAGCTCAATAAATCTCCACAAAATCCAGAGGAACATCATCCCAGAGGAACGGAGCTTATTGTAGGTGAATAATGGAGACTTATTTGTTTGGAATTGAGAGTATTGTGTGTGTGTGTGTGTGTCTCTTACCCTGCCTACTTTCAGAAGAAAGCTGTTTGGCCGTGCCGAAGTCTGTGATCTGAATGTGCATGTCTTCACTGAGCAAAATGTTCTCCGGCTTTAGATCTCTGCAAACACACACACACACACACACACACACACACACACACACACACACATGTGTGAAACCCTGTTTACACACACACACAGTACTACTGACTCGCGACCCTGACCTGTGGATGATGCCCTTCCGGTGGAGGTACTCGAGCGCGCAGACGATCTCGGCCGAGTAGAAGCGCGTGCACGTCTCGTCGAAGGAGCCGATCTTGCGGATGTACTTCAGGAGCTCGCCGTTCTTCGCGTAGCTCAGCCCGAAATCTGTTCACGGGCTCAGGAACGTGCGAGGCGTGAGTTAGAGCTCGAGGGGTTTTGACCCTTTTCTCTCTCCGGATGCGTTCGGGAATAGAGTTTAATGCAGGAAGCCATTTAGAATCGAGGCGTTTCCATGGGAATAAACTGGGAATTTACTAAAAATGCATTTCAGCCTATAACAGGGAAATGTAATTTAGTTAAAAAAAAAATAAAAAAAAAAGCTGAGTTTAATTTTCCAAGTTTCCAACTCCCAGTTCTCCAAGTTCCCATGGAAAATTTCTGGAAATTGTGCCCCATTAGTGAAGAAACCCAGAGGAACCACGGAGAAGAACGTGGCCTGAAGATCAAATGTGGCCAAATTCTTTTTTTTTCCCTGTATATGTGTGTGTGTGTGTGTGTGTGTGTGTGTGTGTGTGTGTGAGGCATCAAGGATACACAGCTTCTCCTCGTCCTGGAAAGTGAAGTACAGCTTGACGAAGAACGGGTGATCCAGGATGGACATCACATCCCTCTCTCGCTTCACGTACTGCGCCTTGTTCTCCTTCATGATGTGGCGCTTCTCCAGGATCTTTACTGCAAACACACACACACACACTATAAAGGCTCGGTTCTGCATATGTAGAAAATATTGATCATGTGAGGGGGGGCGGGACTTAATGGATCCCTAGCTCCACCCCTGAAAAACAATGCGCACGCGAGGGGGTGGGGCTTAAATGGCGCTTCTAACAAATTGGAGAACATCATGCTGGGGGGGAAGAATTCCTTACTTGCGTATTCCTTCCCCGTTGAGTGCTCTTTTGCCAGGACGACCTACGACAAAGCAAAAAAAAAGGGGAAATTAGAATACCTGTATCATGTGACAGGAAGTCATGTGAACCAATCGGCACAATACACTAACGCATGTGTGTGTGTGTGTGTGTGATTGGGACGTACCGTGGAGAAGGAGCCCTCGCCCAGGATTTTGCCAAATTTGAAATCCTCGGGTCTCTTCTTGCGGGGCGGAGTCGGCTGAGGGGGCGGGGCCTGGCCCTCCATGCTGCTGCCGTGGCGATGGGGTGCTTCCTGCTGACCTCTTACCATGGACTGGCACGGACAGAGACCAGAGGAGTGGAGGGGTACGACATCATACTGCACAAACAAACAAAACAATCGATCAAAGTCTCTGACACACAAAACGAATCGCAGACCGAACGAGACTCGCGCTTCCCTGCAAACTTCTGACCGACCACTAGGGGCCGCCAAACCCCCGATCATCCTCCCCGTACCGTCGCACGCTTTATTCCTGTTACGCCACAGCGGATGTTTTATCTGTCTGTCGCGTTGTCAAAAGTATTGGGACTGTTTTTTTTTTTTGTTTTTTTTATCACTCGTAAGCGCTTCTTCTCCAAAATGTTTTCCACAAAGCTGAAGGAACTCAGCATCTCTGGATGCGTTCAACAAGATTCTTATAGTGGGGTGTCCACAAACTTTTGGCCACACAGCGTATTTTATCCCCACAGTTCAATCCTCAATCACCACGTGCACAGGGAGTCCGATTTCTTAATGAAAACGTGCGTGTGTGTTGCTGATGGATAAAAGGAAGGAGTCTCCAGTGCGTTACTGAAGCCCCAGAGTACCTCCAGGCTTGTTCTGTTGGGCCCCTGAGCACGGCCCTTATCCCTGTCTGCTCACGTGCTCGGACTCCTAACAGTACAAGGAGACTGTAAGTTAGTGTGCGGTGGTGTGGGGGCGACATGGACACGACGTCATTCTCCTAAACAGAACCATGTCCAATAACACATCAGGACATGTCCCTCTGCATCACCATGATCGTGAGGTGTGTTCTCTCACACACACACACACACACACACACACACACACAGAGAGAGCAGGAGTGAAACATGACATGATGTGCACTTCAAGTTAAAAGTCCATTCAGTAGAGACAGGCCTCACTACCAACTAACCAACCAGCTGACTAACAATCCAACTAACTAACCACAGAACTATTCAACATTCGACTAACCGATCAACAAACTAACCAACACACAAACCGGCCAACTAAATAACGGTGTGTGTGTGTGTGTGTGTGTGTGTGTGTCAGTGAGGCTGATCTGCTCCAGTCAGCACGGGTTAAGGCGTGAACACTAAACACCTGATATGACCTGAAAGTTGGAGCTCCAGACTCTCCACCCGGCAGCGCTTCACCTTCCCCATAGAGCTCAACTGTGCCTAGCATAGCATAGCATAGCATAGCATAGCATAGCTAGCTGCCGCAATTAGCCAGCGCCTAGCCTAGCCTAGCCGTCTCAAACCCATAAATTACCCGACAGCCGCTTCCTCCAAACTGCAGTAAAGTGATAAATATGACGCTCTCGGGGACTCTGGTGTTTCCCCGTCCACGGTGAAGAGACACTCCTGTCCCCGCAGCAACACGGCTACAAGATGCTAACTGTTATGCTAAAGTTGTTAGCTAGGATTGTCTTTTGCGCCCGTTTTCCGCCCTGGCCGCGCTTCCCATCTCAGGCCTCGGTGCGACACGAGCTGTCCTCTGATTGGCTGGCAAACCGGAAGCGCGTCAAAAAACCGACTAATCGCGGAGCTCGAATACCGGAATACGGGTAGCCCAGAGCACGGCTGTCTAGCCTCCTCCTCCTCCTGCCGCGGCGGTTGAACCGAAGCCTCCCCACACCCGGATCCCCTCCACCGCCGCGGGGGAAACGCTGCGGTACGCGCGCGACAGATTGTCCCGCGGCCTCGAGCCCCGTCCCGTATCGCTACCCCGACACTCACCATGTGACTGGTGGCTCTTGCCATGGACGCGCTCGGCCACGCTTTAATACGGATTAAATAATCACGGAGCCCGCAGTCATGGCCGCCTTGCGCCGCGCGGCTCACCGCCGTGACGTCACTCCACAACAACGCCGCCGCAGTCACGGAGTCGCGGGGACGCGCTCGGCATCGCGGGAGCGCGCGCGCGCCCTCTGCCGGGGATTTGGCGAAAGTAAATAAAAAACCGATATCGCGATACAGGACCGATATCGAGCTACCAAACGGGTGACGCTTTGGAAAAACTAATCAACACTGAGACACTTCCAGTACAGATATTTATTCAGAAACAAAAAATAATCACATGACCTTGTGTGTGTGTGTGTGTGTGTGTGTGTGTGTGTGTGTGTGTGAAGAAGCTGGCAGTAATGTCCTCATACACTTTGGACCAACACGTTTTTTTTTCCTCCCTCATTCGTCACGTCTCCTTTTCATCTTCACTTCCTTCCTCTTCGACGTTCTCCTTCTCTTTTATCTCCACCTCATCATCATCTTCCTCCTCGGATGTTTCTTCCTCCTCGCTTTCAGTCACTTCCTCCTCCAGCCTGCAGCGCAAAACACGTTATTCATATGTGTGTGTGTGTGTGTGTGTGTGTGTGTGTGTGTGTGTGTGTCTTCGTACCTGAGTGGCCTGTTGAGGTTCATACACTCCCTCCCTGAATCCACATCGAAAGGATCTGACACACACACACACAATCATCATACACCGTTTCATGAAACACAAGTAACGTTAAAAGGTCACGTGACGTACCGAGCTCCTCCTCCTCAGGGGGCGGGGCGGTGAAATACTCCTTCTCCACCGTGAGCAGTTCCTCCTCTGACCTGCAGGTGGCGTAGCGCTCCAGCAGGATCTTATTGAGCTCGAGAAACCCCAAACCCCATTTAAACTTATTTAGCAGGAGCTCAGCGAGATCTCGGAGACCTAACACACACACACACACACACACACACACACACACACACACACACACACACAGAGTGTATCAGAGTCTGAATCTTCATCCTCCGTTCCTCTGAATGTTCTTCAGGCGATTACCTACGATGCAGAGGGTGGCAGCGTACGCCTCCACGCAGCTCAGCTTACACGGCTTGCCGTAATTCACCGGATTCGCCGCTACCAAATACGGCAGCAGCCGCGGGTGGGAGCCGATCATCTTGCTGAAGGGCGTGTCCTCCAGCCTCGCCCACGAGCAGTCGATCACCGCGACTCCATAAGCCGCGACCGTCTCCCTGATAAGCACAGAGCAGGATAGATTAAAGCGGAAAGTGGGCGGGATCTCTGGCAGGGCGGGGGCGGAGCTCACCGGTCAGCAGGTGTGACGTATCTGGTGGCCATGGGGCTGAGGACCAGGCCGCTGAAGCGCTGGTTCAGGCGCAGGCAGCGCACCAGGCCTTTCCGTGCCAGCTTGCGTCCGGTGCAGCGCTTCGGGTCGCAGTGACCCAGTTCCCACATGGCCAGAGGACACGGCAACTTCACACACTGCGACGCTCCGTCATTGACCTCTGCACCTTCACCTCCTGAAACACACACACACACACACACACACACACACACACACACCTGTAAGGCAGATGATCAGCACGGATATCGTTGTAAATACAGTTATCGACTGTTATTCTAGCAAACGTTGGTATCGCGACAGATATCATGAGACGATAGCAAAACAGTAATCACAAGAAAATATATATTAAAAAAAAAAAGCCCGATATTGTAAAATAATCGAAAGAACCGATATCGCGGTACTAATCGTATCGATATATCACGCCGACCCTTTACTGATATCCAGTCTCCTATATAAAGGCCCACCTTCCGCCCTGTCCTGCAGTTCCTCAGGGAAAGCTCCCAGCCCCTTCCCCTTCATCCGGTGCCGCTTGTCTTTGCCCCTGCCGGTGTGTTTCTCGGTCTGAAACGGCTTTTTGCGCCCCATCGCTAATACACTCACTTCCCGAGGCAGTTGCCCCTGACTAGCATGCTAACACCGCTACCAGGCGCGCAGTCAAGCCCCGGATGTGATCCATCGTTCTGATTGGTCTACAAAATCGACGGGTCTTTTTCTATGCAGCGTTCAATCTAAAGCGCAACCCGATGCTTGAAAAGGTTTTAGAGTTGCACTAAATCCCAAACGCAGAGGATTAACTATTAAATAAAACAGTTTGGATTCACGCGTGTTTTTTTTTTACTTGTTTTGAATTTGTTTTCTGGCTTGTTTTTGTGTCATCGAATTTCAATAGTCGACTGTAGCAAATATTTTTTTTTTTTAAGTAAATAAAAAACGAACAGCCTTCAGTTCATCCTTATATCATTCACGCGCACAAAATAATTCACTTTAGTTTCAACTCCAGTAAAAATTCCAGTAAAAACAAACAACCCCCCCCCCCTTTTTTTCCCGCTTTATTAGAATTAAACTCGACAACAAAGCCGAACGCGTCCCTACAGTGAACGTACCCCGGGAGTCACGTGATCAGAACCGCAGAAAACAATGCGGAAGTGTTGATAATCATGTCGATGTTTACATTAATAAAAGACATTCCGTGCAGATATGAGTCGCGTGTTCATTCCGCCCGTGTGTTTGCTCTTGTTGGCCTTCATCGGTAAGTCTTAAATAAGATGATGACACGTGTGATTGTGTTTATTATGGTCTATCAGGTGGTGTCGTCATAACAACACTGTGTTCCAGTGGCGCAGGTTCTGGGTGGGAAGATGAAAATCGTAGAGGAACCGAATACATTTGGGTAAGTAGAAGAGCACTGAGATAATATCCAGAGAGAAAAGATTTACAGACGCGTGACTGTCACGTGACCAGATATTGATTGGAATACAAGTGAAGACCATATTCACGTCTCCAAAACCATTAACCCGGTCCATAAATTCGGGTCCATCTGGACCTGAGATGATCAGGAGAAACCCCTCATTGCCCTTCACATCACTCTCTATTCTGAAACATTGGGATCGACTTCCTTAGATCTTTCAGGACCATAAGATCATGAAGAAGAACACATTCCTAGTGTGTGTGTGTTTGCTAATAAACCCCTTCCTGGTCGAGTAGAACTCTCCAGCTCCTATTAAACATCACTCAGGTCCAGATCTTTGTTCTCAGCACATCTGGATTGCGCCCTGTGGTCATGTTGAGTATTACAGGTTTGTCCGGAACAACCGGTCACGTGTAAATCTTGTTCTTTTCCCCACTCAGGTTGAATAATCACTTGCTGGTGCAGGGCAGCCGTCTGCAGGCCCGGGTCGCCCCGTCGCCCGTCTCTGGACCTCGTCATCTACATCACCTGGCGGGAACCTGCTTCCACTTCACCGAGTCCACGTCAGTAACGTAGGTCCTCGATGAAACCCTGGGTAGGATCGCAGCGGGATTCACGTGTGTTTTTTCTTTTCTTTTCGTTCGCACGTCGCAGGTACAATTACGACTTCTGTCCGTTTCATAACGTCACGCAGCACGAGCAGAGCTACAGGTGGAACGCCTACAGCGGAATACTGGGGTGGGTTCGCATGCACGTGCACACACACACACACACACACACACGTGAACTGGAAAAAAAAATCAGACTCGGTTCCATCGTGTGCAGGATCTGGCAGGAGTGGGAGATCGAGAACAACACCTTCACAGCAATGTGGATGCGAGAAGGAGACGCCTGTGGGAAAAAGAAAAGGCAAACCAAGGTGTGTGTGTGTGTGTGTGTGTGTGTGTGTGTGTGTGTGTGTGTGTGTGAATACAAATCTTTTGAAAGAATGTAAAACCCACATGAGCACGTTCTCTTTCAGGTCCTCTTCACGTGTGGGAACAGCAGCAGGTTGTCCCGGGTGTCCGAACCCGAAACGTGCGTGTACTTCCTGAGCTTCGAGACGCCACTCGTTTGCCACGTGCACGCCCTCCTGGGTAAACGTGACCTTTTTTAAAAATATATATATATTCTATCAAAAAAGTTACTGATGTGTGTGAACAAGCACGTGTGGGTGGAAAAACCAAGTGTCCAGATACTTTTGAGCCATGCATGTTACACGGTGAGAAAATAAGCACGTGTGTGCGTGTGTGTGTGTGCGTGTGTGTGTGTGTGTGTGTGTCGCAGTGTATCCTGCGTTGAGCGAAAAACTGCAGAAAGAATGGGACGAGATCGAACAGGCGCGATACGAGGAGCTCATCACTGAACAGGTCAACACACACACACACACACACACACACACACTCTCACACACACACACACACACACACACTCTCACACACACACACTACTCATATATTGACGTGTCTCGGTCCCGGGGTTTTCAGGGCTACAAGAAGATGCTGAGGGACGTGTTTGAGGAGGCGGGGTTTCTGAAAAGAGCGACTCCGCCCCCCAAAAAGGAGCAACAATCATCAAGCGACAAACACCTGAATCTGGACCAGTGCACTAAGGTAGAAACGTGTGTGTGTGTGTGTGTGTGTGTGTGTGTGAGAGAGAGCAGAACTAAATGAAGTGTGTGTCGGCAGGATTTAGAGAAGCAGCGAGCGGAAATCGAGCGACTGCGATCTTTACTCAGCCATCACAACATCTCGTACGAAGCGGACACGGGTGAGACACACACACACACACACACACACACACACACACACACTCACACAGTGCAGCCAAAAGTATTGGGACACCCGACATTTCCACTAAGATGTTCTCCTTTTCCACACGATTGTGTAGGACGTCTTTTAATGATAAATCATTGATTTATTTATTTTGCGATATAGCGCCATCTGTCTTTTTTTCACGGTATCGCACTCTGTCCTTTTCTTCATTTAAAAAAAAAATATCAGATATTAAATTTAAATACAGATATGAATATCAGGGCCATTATAGGAAACTCGAAACTTTTAAGAGATTTACAAATTTACGAGAAATAAACGAAAAATCCTTGAGTTTTAAATGATCTGGGAATTGTGTGCTAAAATAACAAGTATTTCCTGTTTGCTAATTCCAGAAATTGAAAACGAAAGGCGCAACGCAAAACAGTTGATCAACCTCGCGAAGTGTACATAAAATCTCGACTTACAACTTGAAAATTTGGAAATTCCCGCCCCTCCCCTTTCAGTTATTTATTAATTTTTTTCTGATATTGGCCGTAATACACCGTCGTATTATATGCGGTTTTCTTCCTTGATAGAAGTTATATAATTTTTTTATCCCATAGTGGCTCTAATACGCCGCCGCACAATATACCGTTTCAAGAAAAGACGTATATCGTGATAACTTCGTAAAAAAAATTACTATTGCAGCAAAAAACTAACAAAAAAAACAGATACCCTCAGATACAAAAGGAAAGACAGATACTGCGATATTAAAAAAAGTGATGGCAGAGCATCAAAAAAGTCAAGATACCGCCGCAATAAAAGAGAAATATAAATATATATTTTTTTAAAAGATGCTATTGCATCGCCTCGCCACTAGGGGAGTTTACACTGATATATGAGTGTAAAGACATGATATGGAACTGTAATGGGGGGGATAAGCCACACCCACTTTTTTTTTGTTTGTTTTTTCTTTGTAGGAAGACCGACTGTCCCGCTGGCCGCCGTGCAGGACCAACACCTCCGGGGTGACACGGGGCTCCTGGGCAATCCTTAGCACCCCCACGTTGGAAAAACACACACACACACACACACACACACACACACACACTTTGCCCTATTCCAAATAAAAAAAAGTACAACGAAAACATCGTGAAATGTCATTTATTCATGAAACGCATGAAACATCATGAAACCGTTTTTCTTTTCCTGCCTTTTGAAAGTTCCACCCGCCCGGTTCTTCTGATGGTCCTGCTGGAGGAGCTTAAGATTCCTGGCTTGTGCTCCTCCCAGGATTATTTGCTAGCAAGAGTTGCGGCTCTGCGCGAGAAAGAGGCGGAGCTAGCGGATTCAACATTCACCCTCTCCGTTCACTACGGCGCCGCTTCGTTCATCTCCTGAATCAGTCGCTTCAACCGTCTGCATCTCGGTTTTCGGTTCTTTGTTCTTCTCGACCCTCATTTTCAGATTGTCGGTTACGATCCGGTACCTTCTCCAGACGTCCTCGACGGCGCTGTGGAAGTACGCCTGGACGTCAGGGAGGAGCGTTTTCAGGATCTGGGTTTCCGCCTCGATCTTGGCGCCGTATGTCTCCCTGATCTCCTCGATCTCGCGCTTGTGCCTCTCCTCGATGTCGCGCTTCTTCTCCGCGACGCTATCGCTCAGCCTTTTAATCTGCTCCCGGCTTTGCCTTTGCATCTCCAGCGCCTCCTCCATCTGCGTCCCGAGCTCCCCTCGTTCCTCGTCCGTCTCCGCCACCTCGAGCTTGTCCTGCAGCACCGACGCCATCTTCTCCCAAGCCTGCATCGTCTCGTGTTTTTTCGCCATCAGCTCTTTCACGGCCGAGACGTACTCGAGGAACTCGTTTTCGAGAACCTCCGCCTTCTCGTCTTCTTCTCGCTGTCTCCTTTGCTTACTTTTGCGGCGGATCCAGCTCTCCAGGTCTTCCAGCTGATCCTGGCGCGTCTCGCTCAACGTGGCCACGGTCTTCTGCAGGAGCTCCGGGACGTCCTGGTGTTCGTTCGCTTTGCGTTTCTTCTCCTCGTCCAGTTCTCGATCTTTGGCTTGTAAAACCACCCGGAGCTCCTCGACCTGAGCGTTCTTCTCCTGCAGCTTCTGCCCTAGAGTCTCCAGTTCCTGCAGGCACATCTCCATCTCCCGAGTCACGTGCTTCACATACTCGTCTCGCTCTTTCGCCAAATCCTGCAGGTCCTTCTCTCGATCGCGGAGACGCTCCGTCTTCTCGCTCAGCGCTCCTGCAGCACTCTGTAACTGCTCCATTTTATCCGCGAGATCTTTCTCCATGGTCTGCAGCCGGTTCTTCAACTCTTTAAAGGTGAAAGGAAAAACAGGCACTGCTTAAATTCCGGCTTTTAGATAGAAAAAGTTAACGAATAATCCTGCTCGGATCAGACGCATGCTCACCGGCTATACAGACGGATTCCTCAGCGTCTGCGGAGTCTTCAGCCGTGATCTTCGGTCCGTCTGAGGATTTGAGAAGAAGATCTTCAGGCAAGAGCACAAAAAGACACTCGGACAGAAGTTCTAGGAAACACAGACTTTTACCAGGAGCAGTCTAATTTACCCTACAAATTCATATCACGTGAAGACCTTCAAGGAACAGTTCGCTTGGACTTTAAGCACAAGATGGAGATGTTCTCTTACAAGGCAAACGACGGACCAGCGCTCCTCTAACTCACAGCACTCATCTCAACCTTCACTCGTCCACTGATCCCTCCATCATCTACCTCTGCTCCATTCATCCTTCCATCCTTTTCTTCTGCTCCACTGATCTCTCCATTACCACTCCAACACTGATCTCTCCATCCTCTACCACCGTTCCACTGATCTCTCCATCCTCTACCACTGATCTCTCCATCTTCTACCACTGTTCCACTGATCTCTCCATCCTCTACCACTCCACCACTGATCTCTCCATCCTCTACCACTGTTCCACTGATCTCTCCATTACCACTCCACCACTGATCTCTCCATCCTCTACCACTGTTCCACTGATCTCTCCATCCTCTACCACTGATCCCTCCATCCTCTACCACTCCACCACTAATCTCTCCATTTTCTACCACACCACCACTGATCTATCCATCCTCTACCACTCCACTACTGATCTCTCCATCCTCTAATACTGCACCACAGATCCCTCCATCCTTTCCAACTGCTTCACTCATCCTTTCATGCTCTACCACTTCACCAACAATCTCTCCATCCTCTACCACTAAACCAATTATCCCTCCATCATCTACCACAGACTACAGATTAATCCCTCCATCCTCTACCAACCACTGCACCACTGATCCCTCCATCCTCTCCAACTGCTTTACTGATCCTTCCATCCTCTACCACTGCACCAACAATCTCTCCATCCTCTACCACTGCACCAACAATCTCTCCATCCTCTACCACTGCACCAACAATCTCTCCATCCTCTACCACCGGCACCATTGATCCTTTTATCCTTTATCACAAACCACTTATCCCTCCATCATCCACCACAAACCACGGATTAATCCCTCCATCCTCTACCAAACACTACACCACTGATCCCTCCATCCTCCACCACCTTCAACACCATCACAACACCGAAACTGTACATTTCTAGAAAGTCTTTAGATCTAGACTACAAGCTGAAGTTGTGTAACTGACTGTATTCATCCCAATAGGGAATTTACAGTCTCTCTCTCTCTCTCTAACTCGGGCCGGTGTGTGTGTGTGTTGACACGTTTTGACACGTTTAGGTTGAGAAAAATAACGAGGACAGATTTATTATAATGGACAGAATCCAGGCGAAGAACTCGCATTAAACTCACATTAATTTTTACCACTGTTAATTATTATAGTTAATATACACAGTGTGGCAAAAGTTTTTGGACACCTGACCATGTGACTGGTGAGGTTATGGTGCCTCCAGCTTTGTTCGAACATTTTGAGTCAAGAAGAACATGTGGGTGGAATAGTCAGGTGTCCAAATACCTTTGACCACGACATGTATAGTTTTAATGGCTTTCACCTGCAGTCTGCTCTTCAGGACGTTTCTCTCGCCGTTTCTTCTCCTCCTCTTCCTCAAGCTCTCGTTCTTTGTCCTTCAAAACGCCCTGGAGCTCCTCGACCTGCGCGTTCTTCTCCTCCAGGTACCGTCCCAGCCGCTCCACGTGCCTCTTGCACGTTTCCAGCTCTCTCAGCACGTCCCCCAAGCGCTCCTCGTTCCGGATCGCCTCTCGGCTCACGTTCTCCAGGTCCGCGTCCTTGTACAGCAGGAGGTTCGACTTCGTCCTCAGCATCTCGCCCGTGGTCTCCAGCTGTTTGGTTTTATCCTCGAGCTCTTTTTCACGTTGCTGCAACAGATTCCGCAGCTCTGAAAGCGAACGGGCTCGGTGAAAACGTGCAGACGTGCGCCGGCTCACGTATCTACCGAATACGCGTACTCACCCAGTATGAGGACCGACTCGTCCATGTCCACGCCGTCCTGCTCCGTGAGCTTCGGTCCTGCTGAAGATCCACAAACAAGATCGTTTAAGCCGTGGATTAATTACTTTGGGCAAAAGTATTGGGACACTCAACTCCCCCTCCCCCCAATTTGCTTTCCATGGAGTTGGAAGATGTGAAAGATCTCCTTCTCTAGAACCCTAAACACCCTTATATTAAACACCCTTATTTACGCTGACTGCACCCCAGGCCTCCTCACGGTCCAGAAAAACCTCAAGACTAGAAAGCGAACTTACTTCCATCAGGTGAAAGTGGCTCCATTCCTGGACGGAAGACAAACCAAAAATCATGAAGAATTAATTCGCACATGGCTGCGACTCGTCATATTCACCACGTATAACAACCCAATCCCAGGACTCACCTGACATATACAAATGGATCGACTTCTCCACCTTGTTGTGGCCCGTGAGCACCTGACAGCTGTAGGTCCCCGTGTCCGTGGGCGCGATGGACTTCAGGACCAGGGATACGTTCCCTCTCTTCAGCTCCGAGGTCATGAGGCTCGCCCTGCCTTCGTAGCCCCTCCCGACGCTCACCTGCCCGTTTTTATACAGGTAAATGCACTCCGTGCCGCGGAACCACCGCACCTCCATGGGCACGGCGCTGGTCTCGGGCGAGAGGTGAGACGAGAGCGTGATGTCATCGCCGGGGAAGGCGTACACCCGGTTATAGCGGCAGATCAGTAGGAACATGGCTGTGGGAGAACCAATCGAACGGTACACATCTAAATAATCGCATGAACCTATGGACCTCGGGTACAAACGTCCCTTCACTTGAGCTTGGAGACTTGCTCCATCATGAAATTTAGGCACTAAGCCAGGATTATCCATCGAGTTGGAAGATCTCCTGCTCTAAAGCTTTTTGAATTTTGCACCCCGACTGCACCCCAGGACGCCTCCTCCCCTTCACCATCCCGTCTTGTGGACGTGGAACGAACCAAAATCCCTTTTAAAAATCTCCAAGTAAAATCTAGACCACCACCTTATCATAACAGAAAACCTGCTAAAAAAATAGGTAAGTCCACCTTGCAAGAAAATGGTACGGTCCACCGAGTGGGTGTGGCCGCCCTATGGCGGAGCTCGAGTTGAGTAATAACGCCTTTTTTGGAGAAATGAGCTCTATGCTGGTTTTTTTTTTTTAAACAATTTTCATGTGAACAATTTAGTTTGTAATAAATGCAAAAACAAGTCCAAACTGAACCCTTTCATGTATGACCTCTACATGACTTTGAGGAGCAGTGGAAACCTAAAGAAAGAGTAGGTTCAGGTCTTACCTGGTCCCTGTAGCGCCGTGCTGCTTCAAGAAAACACTGCGATCTAACGCATATATACACACACACACACTCGCAGTTACATGCGGACACACCCGTTTCTGTCAGCTCCGATCAAACACTTCGAGCAAATAGTTGAGCGCACTGAATCCGCTGCAGGCTACGGCGCAGGAATCTCCTCTGCCAAGAAAAATGGGAGCCATTATTATCTCCACACCTATTTATACTACCGGGACACGTTTTTCCAACCGCACGAGGTTCCCACAAACTTAGAAGGTCTTCGGCGTGCGACGCAGAACCTGTTCCAGATTTGCTTTCCATGGGGTTGAAAGATCTCCTGCTCGAGAGCTTTTAAACCGTATTGGGATGAATTTCTCAACCCCATGTCTGATCTCCTCACCCAGATCCAGATCAGCACCCGTCCTTAATAACACCCTTCCCACCCCCCCAAAGCGAACGGGAACTGAATGTGGATGCTCCAAAAAAAAAAACCACATGTTCATATAGTTATGAGAACCAAGGCTACAGTCGGGTGGCGCTCTTTCAGCCCGAAAGCCATTAATAAAGCGAGATGTTTTATTCCGCTTCATTGAAAATTCAGGCTCGGTGCCATGGGAATGTTTGCTCTGGCGTTTCCCAATGCGTGCGCCTCATTTACTTCGAGACACCGTGATTGGCTGGAGTCCAGAGTCGATGTTCGGCGACGTTTGTTTTTGTTATTCGCGTCGTTCGCAGATTACGTTACGTAAGAAGCGAAAAACACGAGGTGGAAAAAACCCGAAGCGACCGAAAACGCTCAATAAAAACACAAGATACATAATATTTACAAAAAAAAAAAGACAAATCGAATATCGCCACTAATATTATTAACGCGCGAGCGATGCCTTCAACGCAACACACGTCCATTCACGACGTCCTTTTCTTTAAAACTCCACCGGAAAATCATTTTTTAATCAATAAACTGATCCAGAATCCGCCACGACGCACACATCCGGCAATTAAAAGCGTCCGTGTGGAAACGTAGCGGAAGTTCTGTTTGGCGTTCTGATGATTTACGTAAAATTTAAACACCATCATTACTTTAAAACATTTACAAGAATATTTTTGTCTTCGTGTTGCACCAATAATAAACATACATTTTGCATAAAGCATTCATATTTGTACATATTGATTAGAGTTTTAAAAAACTTTATTTATATATATATAAAAAACAAATACAATATTATGTAATACGGAAGGCCATCGTGAGGTTAGTAAATGGTATAATCCTTTGTAGGGGTGCCGAAAACAGTATTATAACAAATACTGCTTTGAATTCAAGAGAAATATTTTAGGATATTTTACATTTACGTTAAAACTCAACAAAATAATTCGTATCATGTCTGTAAATTATTACAAATATCGTAAATGTGGTTAATAAAACACCCAGCTCGCGCACGATTCCCCCCCATATACAGAATGGTAGAATCCCCCCCTCCCCTTTCCTTTCCCACTGCGCGTTCTTGTTACCTAGCAACCGTTACCTCACGAACAGACGTTCATTTTGTCTCGGAGTAAAAGGTGAGTTCACAAACGCTCTGTTTTTTTAATTGCTATTCATTATTTTTTTTTTCACGATCATTTTTTAGTCAAAGTCCACGCTAAAAGTGCAGGCACAATTTTTAAAGGGGAAAAAAAAACAAAAACTTTATTCAAACTTTATATAATTGAGTCGGATACGCGAGAATCGATCTGCGCATGCGCGATGATGCCGCGTTCAAGCAGAAGCGTGCATTTGAAAACACCAAAGTCACAAAAGCTTCAAATGAGCAAATAAAGTGAAAAAAAAAAAAGACAAAGTTTGATTAGTACTAAGATATTTTTTTTATCCATTTCTAACTACATTTAACACCACATGGAAATTTCCACGTCCTCCCTTTTTTTTGTTTTTTTTTGTTTCTGACACTGGAGACTCCTTTCCTTAGCAACCTTCTCCCCCAACAGGTTCAGGAATTCAACTGCGATCGAAGTGAAAATGAGCACCGGACGGATTCTGGAAGGTGCCGGCTGCGTCACCTGGTGGGGCTTCGGCCCGGCGAGAGATCTCCTCGAAACATGTGAGATTCCAAGATCGTAGAGACGCACGTTTTTCACGTTACGAGATCACCAGCGCACTGCTTTGATCGGGATTATTTGTTGTGTTTTTCAGGCGTCCCGAGACCTCAGGGCGAACTGAACGTGTTGCTGGTGGGCAGCGGCGACCCGAGACACATCCTAAAGACCATATCGGGGCTCAAGGACACCGAGTCTCTCCGTGTAAGTCCTTGCACCTTTCACGTTCTCAGTGTTCATTCTGCACGAGCGATTATTCGACTGACGTTTTCTTTTTACACGCTAATGAATGAGGGAGAACCTGTAGGAACCGGTTCGAGTCGTTCGAAGCGACGGGGCGGAAACGAAAGCCGTTCCACAAGTCGGTGCGAGTTCCTGCGTGTACGAGGTGGCACCGAAAAGCTTCAAAAACGGTCCCCTTTGCACAGCAATACAGCGCCACCTAGCGTTCGTCTGGAACGTGTCTCCCGAAGTCGTCTTTTCAAAAGCTTGCACCTTCTACCCATCTAGTTTCCGGCGACTAACTCGCGTCCGAGGAGAGCTCAGCGCCGAATTCTCTTACGAAAGTCGGTGCCCCCTTTGCCTGTGCGTCCGTTCTGTTGGCGCGTTACAAAACCGAAGCTTTTCGATACCACCTTGAGGTCTCCCGGTGCCGCAGTAGTGTTTGTATCGCTGGGTAAAGATTGTGCTTTGTGGTTCACCTCGGCAGGTCTGGGTGATGGAGAACAGCATGGACGTGGTGGCGAGGCAACTGCTGCTCCTCTACGTGTCTCTGAGGGATCCGGGGAGCATGGGCCTGCAGGGTAAACGAGCGCAAAGTCCATCATCCAATCCGAAAGAGTTCATCCGGTTCCCCTTATAGACGCCAACCTTCTTTTTTTAATCCCTGTAGAGAAAACCGAGGTCTTTCTGGAGCTGTTCGGGAACAGCCAAGTCCGCTCTCAAACCGACACCACGCTGAAGCAGGTCGCGGCTCGACTGTCTGCGGGCGTCACCGACTCCCTGGACACGGACACACAGACACACCCGTGTCTGGACACCACCCTTCTCAAGGTGCGTAAAACAAAGCGAGATTCACGAGTCTGTAAAAACCGATACAACTAACGCGCGATCCCACGACTCAGTTCAAGGAGCAAGACGAGCTGGCTCGGATCTTCACGCGGTGGTGCCGCCCGGCTTCCGCACCGCTCTGCATGAGCAAGCTGTGGGACGCACGTGTCCGGCAGCACCTCGGGACGCGCTACGACGCCCGCAGTGGATGCTTCGACTGGGACCTCGCTATGAAGCTACACGACAGAGGGGTAAACCGCTACGTACCGCTACACCCCTGATTATAGCAGGGACTTTAGACTTCTCCATTCCGGGTCCAATCTCACTTTCCTCCTCCGCAGTGCGCCATCATACACAAGCAGCAGTACGGCAGGTGGAGGGAGAGCGGCGTGGCTTTCGAGATGAGGGAGGGGCTATACAGCGTGGCTAATCAGACCCTGCTGTCCACGCGCGTCTTCAGCCGCGTAAGTACAACATCGCTAACACGATCGGTACGGTTTCAAGTCTTCGATATCGGAGTCACCCTGTGCACGTCTCTGCCGTGTGTGTTAGAGAGGAGACAGGATGGGAGTCCGGGGATACTGGGGGGACATCGTCTCGAGTCCTTACCTTTCCTTCGGAGTCGAAACCGAGGACGAAGAGCTCCTGAAAACGCAAAACAACCAGCATGTGAAGGTAAAAAAACCAAAACAAACAAAAAAAAAAAACCGCTCAGACGTCTTGTTTCAACTCTGCTGAACTTCTCGCACGTCTCGTCTTCAGACGGCTCAGGACGTCTCGGTGGCAAACGTGCAGAAGCTTTTTAAGTCCCTGTCCGCCAGAGGACACTCGCACACGTCTCCAGCCGGCGAAGGGTCGCGGACGCTGCCGGACGAATCGCACGCAGGAGAGGAGCAGGACCTCACGAGCCATCAAACTGGTAACGCATTTCCAAAAGTATTTGCACCCCAGGCCTCCTCACGTCCATCAGTATCTGATTTTACTAACACCCTTGTTGCTCATCGGGGGTGTCCACATACTGATGTACAACGTGTGTGTGTGTGTGTGTAGAGTTGATGAATCTGAGGGGAGTGAGAGTGACATTCCTGTCTCTGGACTCTTTGGCGAAGATCTCCACAAAAGGCAAATTCTGCCGCCTGTTCAATGCGGTCTACTGTTCAGCCAGGTAACGTGTGTGTGTGTGTGTGTGTGTGTGTGTGTGAGATATCTACTCCGTCCATCACGCTGTATCAGTCAGGTTCCCACCCACAGGCTGCTGCAGATAACTGGACTACCACTAGGTGGCAGAGGTGAACCTGCATCAGTGATATAATTATTTTTCTTATAACAAAACATCTGGGAGAAATATTCGGACAAATGCGGTGCAGCAGCTGGAAAACATCCTCACAGACCCTGTCGATAGGTGCCGCTCAGGAAACCATGGCAACCAGAGGTCAAATTCGGTCAATACCCCTAATGAAGTGTGAATATTAGAAATGCGTGTGCACCCCAGTGACCGTGTTTTCACACACACTAGGATGCACGTGGTGTGTGTGGGTGTGTGTGTGTGTGTGTGTTGACTGTGATCTGTGTGTACAGCATGGTGCACCACTTGGACTCCACCCTGAGACAGACAATGGCGCCCGACGCCACCCTGATCGTCGAGCTCGCCAGGTCAGAATTACACACACCCTCTTACACGAATATCGCGTTAGTACACGGTGTACGCTTCTGATTAACGTGTGTGTGTGTGTGTGTGTGTGTGTGTGTAAGGTACCTGTTGGACTTGTCTAAGGAGCAGGAGGCTTCTTTTGCAACAAAAGTCAGCGAAATCGCCAAAGAAGCGGGATTTGTCGCGGCACACACCCGAGACGACGCCGCGTATGCCGTGTTCACACTGCAGCAAGACGGATGACTTCCCACACACACACACACACACACACAAACAGCAAGTGATTCATTGTGATTAGAACCAGTATATTTCTAAGCACAGTGCATCTGCTTCAAAAAATGTATGGGCCGAATCCATCCCATGAACAGGTCTGGACCACGAATGCGGTTTTAAATAAACAGCTGGATGGGTTTTCAGAGCATCACTTTACTTTTGTTTATTTACTTTTGTTCTTTAGCACTCCTCAACATCTGTCAAAGCTTTCCAAACATCTGCCAGGTTTCCACATCACCATCTGCCAAGGCCTTTCCGAATATCAGTTTTTTCACATCAACATCTCAGACAGAACATCTGTCAGGGTTTCCTCTGACATCTGTCAAATTGCAGGCCGCCCATGTGCACCATAGGATCACGGAGGAACAAATCGCATACCTTGAGATACAATCTGGAGTTGTGGAGCGGGTGCAGATTTTTAGTCCAACGGGTTTAACATAAAGCATGGTGGTGGAAGCTGAACGCTGTCCGTGGTCCTGCAGGCAGTGTGGCACGGTAGTGGCACCAAAGTTTGGAAGAAACGTACAAGATGATCATCGGAGGAAGAAAATTTATTGTTTTGAATTCCCCCCTCATATAAAGTGATAACAGACGAGTGTGTGTGTGTGCTTCAATCTCTTTTTATTTAAAAAAAAAAAAAAAAAAAGATATCATGAGTTCACAATTTTGGGTTCACAGAGGACGTATAAAATACAACTTGCTAGAGTGAAAGAAAGGAAAGACTAACTCCATACCGCACAGAAGACAGGAAAAACATGCCCCCTACTGGCCTAAAAAGGATATAATCAAGTGCTGTTTATAGTGTGAGCTAAATACATTACAACGTCTATACTGGTTTAATCATGACATCAATGAGTAAACAACAACAACAACAACAACAACAACAACAAGTGGTTATTCAGTTTATAAGACGAGAGTAAAAGGAAATAGTGGAAAAACCTTTAGTGTAATAATAATAATAGTAATAATACTAAAAGAAAACTATTCCTATGTGAAGCAAAACAAAAACGGTCTCAACGGCAATCAAAAGTGCTGAACTTTTTTTTTTTTTTAAAACTTCTCGACCTTCATTCTTCTCTCCTTCTTAAAAAAAAAAACGCGACCGCACCGTCACCGAGACCACGGCGCCGCGGCCTCCTCGGGTGCGATCGTGACGTCGCGCGTTACTGACCGGAAAAAACAACAACAACAAAATAAACGCTCGAGTAGAATTGAATCGTGTCGTCTCATACTGTTAAGGTTTCAAGTGTGGGTCAAAACAAAAACAACAGCGTTTTCAAGTAACGGAGGGTCCGGAGCGATGAGTTCCACCAGATCCGAATGCGAGGTCCGACTTTTGACGAAAAAAGAAAAACGTTGCAATAACATCGATCCTTAATATACATGTACACACACATTTATATGCGTACACTGTACGGCCAAAAGTTTGGACACCTGTGGGATTAGCGCGCGAAGCCGGCTTCATGACGCTTTTGGAGGTGGGGTCGGAGGATCTCCTGCTACGAAATCTAGTGTGGCGGATCGTGATTTGCGTCCAGAACCTGTCGGCCGTACAGTGTACACGCACTACATCCGGACATAAAAGTATTGACCCAAATGTGACCACAAATCTGGTAATGCACAAAGATCTTCTGCTGTGGAGCTCTAAACCCCTACTGAACAACTTTAGGATGAACGGGAACGCTGACAACGCTGACTGCACCCCCCCCCCCCCCACCACCACCACCACCCCCCGGGGCCTCCAGTACCCAATACTTTACCGACGCCCTCGCGGCTGATGAACACGGAAATCTGGAAGGAACCACACGAGCGGATTGGGACTGAAAGTGGAAAAGCACATGCGGTACTTGGGACAAACCTTTGCTGATATAGTGTATATAAAAAAAAGAAGGAGATATAAAATCAGTTCCTATTCAAACACATGTACAGTTATACATTCCAGTGTGTAAGAGCGAGGTTTGGATTGTCCATGACCTGAACAAACAAACAAACAAACAAACAAACAAACAAACATTTCTCCCTTGGTTTCTTTTTCTGGGTACGTTCTAGTCTTGGTCATGTGACCCACAGCGCCGTATAAACGGTCTGATTAAACTGAAGGTTTGGGTTTGTTTGTTGTTTTAAATACATTTGTTTGTTTGTTTGTTTGTTGAAACGAATGTAACGAAAATCAAGCATGATACACGATCTAATCCTAAACTAGTTCTCAAACGGTATATACGCATGCAGGCTAATAGCTAGCTATTCATGTGTGTGTGTGTGTGTGTGTGTGTGTGGGTGTGTGTGGGTGTGTGGGGTGTGTGGGTGTGTGTGGGTGGGTGTGTGTGGGTGTGTGTGGGTGTGTGTGGGTGTGTGTGGGTGTGTGTGGGTGTGATCTCCAAACCTTTAGTTTTTTCTTTTTATGCTCCAATTGAAAGATCCAGATGTGCGAACCGGATTTCTAAACGTTGGCCCCCTACGCTAATCCCTATCCTCCTCATCTCCTAAAACCTTCTAGACAGGACCAGACTGTCTGATCTTCTCCATCTTCACCTTCTAAATCACCTGGGATTCAAGTCTGCCTCTATTCCCTTGCGTCGTTCTACAACACACAAACAAACAAACAAACAAAAACACAATCTTCCTGCACCGAAACTCTGGCACTTCACAGCGATTTCTTCGCCGCGTGGTTCTGCTCGCTCGCAGGAGCTTCCTTCTTCTCGTCCATCATCAGCTGCAGCAGATCCAGCAGCGCCTTCCGGATCGCCGCGCCGAACTTATGGCAGTCCTGAAGAGAAGAGAAGAGAAGAGCAGACGCCGTGAGGGAACTCGCGATCGAGAACGAATCGTAATGACGTTATGGTTTTGTTTTTAAACTCACGGTCTGAGGACACGAGCGCTTGCTGGAGACGTGGAAGCTGATGATCTTCTCTCCGATTATGCTGTAGGAGACGCCGTATCCGTCGTCAGCCACCTGAAACACACACACACACACACACACACACGGTTCAAGAGCGGATCTGGAGCGCAATCTTTTATGGGGGTTGACGTTCTACAGGCAAATCCACTAAGAATCGACAATAAATATATATATGCTGAGGAACATCATCTGAAAGACATGAGGAACCGCTTACAGGTCCAAACCCTCCTCCGCATGTGATGTAGTCGGGGTGATTCACGAGGTCGAACAGCTCCACCTGCTGGAAGGGAGTCTGACTGGTGGAGAGACGCCACGGCTCGGACAACACCTACACACACACACACACACACACACACACACACACACACACACACACACACACACACATTTACGGCATTTGGCAGACGCCCCCAAGGGTTAAGGGCCTTGTTGAAGGGCCCAACAATGGCAGCTTGGTGGTGCTGGGATTCCAACGTATGACCTTCAGATCCACACCACACACACACACACACACACACACACACACACACCTCTTTGAGGAAAGGCGACTCGACCCCAAGGTACTTGGAGACGACGTAGAGGCAGAAGAGGTGGCGGTCGATACCCTCCCCCGTCATGGCCAGCCGGTAGAGCATCTGGTGCTTCTCCGCCGCGGTACGCAACAAACGCCGGCACGCGTCTGCCGACTGCGCCACAGAACAACACAATTAGGGTTGCGAGAAAATTTCTAAAAAAAATACCGTATCATGAACAAACTAAGCACCTCTCCGTTGTGGAACGCTTGGACGAAGGCGCAGCTCTCGCTGGAACACGAGCGCACTGTTTCGGTCCGTCCCTCGCGGAACAGACGTGTCATGGACGCCTCGTACGTCAGACAGAACATCCCTCGGTCCTGCGTGTGTATAGAGGACGAGCGTGAATACCTCCGGAATGCTTAACACCACCAGAACAAAAGTGGGTATTAAAGGTAAAAAAACCCCCACCCTGTAGTATGCTAGCTGCAGCGCTAGCTGGATGAACGCGTCGGGACTCATGCGGACCTTCTTGATGCTGCCTTTGCCGAAATCGCGGAAGGCGAAAACGTGGAAGTCGACGTCGTCGGCCAGGACCTGCGCTACCGAGAGAGAGCGAGCGATGTGCTCCTGACACTGCGAGACAAAGAGAAGGGAGAAAAAATGAAAAGACGGCGACGGTGAAACGACCTCTCTGCGTTTTATCGCGAGGCGTGAACGCGGACCTGCGAGGGAATGTCCCAGGACAGTCTCTGAGGGTAGAGCAGAGACAGATTTCCATCCCCTTTGCAGTGTCCTTCTTGATTGTAGCCCAGTTGGAAGCTGTCCATAGTCAGGACGTACTAAAAAAGGGGACAATAACACAGAGGGGATTGAGTTCTCACGCTGAACCTCCCGTGTTTTTTTTTTTTTCCATTATTTTTCCAGATCTCTTACCTCCCACATGTGCGAGACGATGGGAGCGTCGGCCCAGGAGTGTTCCGCGTTCAGGCCGTTCTTCCCGTTCTTGTAGAGCACCACAGTGAAGGACTTATCGAACCACCTGAGGAGGCCATGAACAACAATGTCTCAAGATTTCCTAAACAAAAAAGTGTTATTTCTTGTCTTTTGAACAAAAATCCAGAAAACTCGCCTGTCGTAACATTTTCCGTGAAGGAGAGACTTGGCGTAGCGATCCATACTGGCGCCCGGGTCGTCTCCCATCATGCCTTGATCCTCGTCTTCTAAAGTGACGAAGAACGCGGCTTTCTCGATACAGTCCAGAGATCTCTTGTTCTTGCCAGAGCTGAAGAACTCCTTCCTGGCTTGAGCCCATGGAATTCTAGATAAAAAAAAAAGGGATGTAGGTGGAGTGTTGGCAGAGGGGGGCGGAGCCAGCAGAGGGTGGCCTGGATTTCAAGGAGGCGTGGCTTTTGTGCCAGTCAGTCAGAGTCAAGTCACTAGAGACTCGTGATAATACCCGTGTGTGTGTGTGTGTGTGTGTGTGTGTGTGTACCTCTCCCCTGCAGTCAACGCCGCCAGCTTCTCCTCGCCCGGCGCTGGGGCGGACTTGTCGTCCAGGATACGCTGGATCTGCTGCTCGATCTCGCGTGGCGTCAACATCCTGCCTGCCTGGTAGAGCCACAGACGGAAATAGCGCCCCCTGTGGTACACGGCCACGTGCTCGCTGTCGTTCCAGTGCACCACGGTGTCTAAAGCGGGGGGTGGGGGGGTGGGGGGGGGGGGGGGTTGGTTATTGGACTTGTATGAATATAATATACAGTTTTTCTAATTCAATAAGAATCATAAATAATCAGATTTCTTCTCTGGGCACTGATGGAACGAGTCTCCAGTGCGAGCCAGAGGGAAAAATGACAGCATTCTGCAGTGAAATCCTTCTCAGCTCGTGTGAGTCAATGCTGTAAGAGTGTGTGTGTGTGTGTGTGTGTGTGTGTGTGTGTGTGTGTACCTGTCACATTTCCAGTTATGCGACAAAGTGCCACACATCCTCTTATACTGATAGGAACAGCGAGGAATTGAGGACTTCAACAACCACTGATCAGAGAGAGGGAGAAATGGAGGGAAAGAAGGCAAGATGAAAACAGAAACAGCTCAGAGATGAACGATGGATGGCGATGGAGAGGTAGAGAGGAGAAGGAGAAAAAAAAACCAGGCATGCGATAAAGATAGAAGTGGCGAGATGAAGGGAAAAAATGTACAGACAGAAAGACAAGAGGCGGTCAGGTTTCATCAGGAGGGCGCGCGCGCGCACACACACACACACACACACACACACACACACACACACACACACACACACACACACACACACGGGACAGTTCTGCATATAGGGATGGTGAACTCTCTTTCTCTCTCTCTCTATATTTTTCTGTCCGTCTTTTTTTTTTTAACAATACCTACATAGTGTGTGTGTGTGTGTGTGTGTTACCCGTCTCAACTCCTGGGGTTCGTGTGGTGTTGAAAAGCCTCTCACACTGAGCTGCACACAGAGGAATGAAAGTGCCAGGGATGCGACTCTGAGAACGAGAGAGAGACGGAGAGAGAGAAAGAAAAAAAAAAAAAAAAAGAAAGGAAGAGAGAGAGAGAGATAGCAGGAAAACAGATGAGAATACAAGCATTCACACACACACACACACACACACACACCTTCCATTCACCTGCTGTCGATGCACTTACATATGTCACTATATATTACTATACACACACACGTTTTTGAGACACGTGAATTTTCCTTTTGTTTAAGTAAAAGGCAAAAACACACGTTTGGACAGTGAACGAGTGGAAGGAAGTTTGAAGTCCCGACTGGGACGTTTTTTTGTCTCTAACAGAAGAACTGCTACTGAATCACAAACAAATCTCCCACAGTGTAGAGAAAGGAACTGTCCAGGTGCTGAAAGCGTGTACAGCTCTTCTTCATGATGAGGGAGGATTTCTCAATGGAAATAAAGTTCTGGATATTTATAGATTTGTATATAAAACAAAAGGAACATGATAACTAGGGGTTTATACACTTTTCATGACCACGGTTATTATTTATTTATATTATTATGACGTTTAGAGGACACTTTTACGTCCTTTCCTCCAGCCGAAGGCACTCGGTGATTCAGAAGCATAATGAGTGACTCACGGGTTTGATTTCCTCTTTGTTGAGTTTCCTGCGGTACAGGAGGAGAGCGTGTAGCGTGTTCCCCGCTCGGGCTGCCTGGATCGGAGTCGGGGTCACGAACATATAGTCCTTGAACGAGGAGAAGAAAAAAGAAAGAAATATATCTGAGAACTTTATCTCGCCTTCGTACGTCCATATCAACACAGACTACCGTCTAGAACCACTATTTCCACTGTGTGTGTGTGTGTGTGTGTGTGTGTGTGTGTGTGTTTGAGTTACACACCATGCCATAATAATTGCTGTTCACCATGATGGGGCCACGGCCTCTCAGGTAGATGTACTCCTCCCACCAGTCACTCACCTGTGACACAAAGACAGACAGAATAAACCTGTTCTCCCTCTCCAGAAACACAGTTCTGAGCTTTTGATATACTTTACACACACACACACACACACACACACACACACACACACACACACGTAAGTAAGAAAAAAATCTGTAAGTAAAAGTCAAACAGTTACCATGGTAACAGAATATATATAAATGCCCGTCTATAAAGGCGTTACAGATGTGAATTTTCGATTCGGTTTCCATGGTTACCACGGTTATTTAGTTTCATTTCCAACCCACAAATATTAATGTGTCAGTAAATAAGGGTACATATGATGCATTTGTATTCCCTGTATACATACACATATACGCATATCCATAGTTTTATAAAATAACTATATTAATAAATATTAAGCAAACAAAAAAAAAAGGATTTATAAACCGAAACAAAAAGTAACACTCCAAATAAATAATCAAAAAATATCCAAAATTAAATAAAGATTAAAAAAAATTAAATAAATAAAAGACAGCATGTGGTGTCTGATTCGCTCTCATACTCTAACGCAACCTGGAAAAACTACCTGTACGGATGTTTGCTGATCGTTATCACACATATTCGCACACCCTTCTAAATCCTGGTAAAAAAAATGTAAATCTGCGAACCTCTTTGACTTTCAACACGTGAAAATACCTCGCTGCGGTTTACTCACGTAGTTGGAGGCCCACATGGCCTTGAGCTTGAGGTACCACTGGAGGCGGCTCCCGAGACTGAGTTCAAATTCTCTGGCTAGAGCAGTCATTCTCTCGAACTCCGGGTCGGTCATCAGAGGACGTACCGACTCCATGTACTGCAGAGGGTGAGGAGAGGAAAAGAAAAGAGAGACAGATTTTTATAAATGTGCTTATTTGACCATTTAGTATTAATGATGATGAGGAGGAGGAGGAGGAGGAGGAGCGCACCCTTTTGACGGTGTCCTTCACAGCAGGCACTGGTAGATTAGGCAGAGAACCTTGGTAGCTATACAGCAGCGGCTGACGGCCAGAGAAGATCCGCACCAGCATCTAAACACACAAATCATTATTCAAAATTGTTGCCACGGCTACAGGTTTCCGAGCAGATCTACGAATAGAAGCATTTGTTGAAGAGTAACCGGGTTCCGTGAACAGACGGACACTGACCACCCAGATCTTGGTGGTGGTGGACACTTTGCCGTGCTGCTCGAACATCCAACGGTGGTACGAGAGCAGCTGCTTCAGGCACAGCTTCATGGTGAAGATGAGGGAGAGCCAGAGCAGAGTGCTGAACACCACAGCCGAGACAACCGTCTGACACTGCAGGCTCATCGAGCCGCTTCGGAGAGAAAGAGAGAAAGCGATATTATATATTAACAGATATTATGGTGGGTTAGTAGATAGATGTTCTCCGGTAGAGGGATCAGGATCGGATTCAAAGGGAACGTTCTACCTGGCAGGGAGGTGCTCCTGGATCTTCGCGATGAGGCCCATGGACGGGTCCGAGCGCGTGTACATGGTGGCCAGGATGGCTATAACCACAAAGAGCCATGAGGACGGACTGGCGGGATACACACCCGTGATCACGTTATTCTTCAGAGACAGGGGGAGAGAGAGAGAGAGAGAGAGAATTATTTTTTTTAAATGAACAAAAACTAAACAAAAAGCCATTAACAACCAGCATGTAGTGGCAGGGATTCGCCTCTAGAGGCCGCTCTCGCACTGTATAACGCAACCCAGTAATACCATCAGCATACTTTTCATCATTTCCTTTTTTTTTTTTTTTTTTTTAATGAAGTCATACCTTCAGACGCACAACACGTTTCTTCCAGGAGCGAAGGCCGGAGAGGTAGACCTGCCTCAGTGCCTCGTGAGAGAGCTGCAGGTCAATACCCTCAGCGGTTATGGTGAACTGGAACGCTACTGCCTGATGTGCCTCGGCCATCACTGCACAAAACAAACACACACACACACACACAAAATGTATTTCAATGTTGTCACATGACATGTGTGTGTGTGTGTGTGTGTGTGTGTGTGTCTGTGTGTGTTGGGGGATTCTGTTAAAAAAGAAAAAAAAAAAAAAAAAAGAAAAAGGGAAGAACGAAAATGTGCTGCGAAAACAGAATTTCAACTGCTGTTTACCTTGAAGGAAGCACACACACACACACACACACACACACACACACACACACACACACACACACACACACACACACACACACACACACACGTTACGATAAGGGAGGTCATAGCATTTGCACGCAGTTCAATCTCGTGTCAGGCAGCATTCAGACTTTTATTTATTCTATAAACAGCTTCTACGCTCTGCTGAAAATAACGGAGGTGCTGATTTTCCTGGTATCAGTTCTGTTTTTAGTTTTTCGCGCCACTTTCAGGTCGTCAGGTTTTTGCTAACCGGAGCTCTGGTTTCAAATGTGTCTACATGTATGAAGAACCCGTTATACCTCTGGAGGTTTCATGCTCCTATTTATATCCTAAAAGTAAAAAGTCAGGTGTCCCAATACTTTGTCCCGAACCATTGAGACACCTGACCTTCCCACCCGTATGTGGTTCTTCTCCAAACTGTTTCCATGGAATCTGTACGAGTTTGAGCACGACATGACTGTTAAAGGGCTGGAGTATTTCTAGAACTGCTGATCTTCTAAACAGGAAGCGGAGGCAAGCCAGCGTGACCCAAGGTTACAAATCGAGCGCAACCTTTCAGGAAAACGGGAAGTGATACAAGCAAGAAGTTGGCGTCGTGTCTTGAGATGCCTCCAAAAAACCTCCAGATGTCGCCACATGCTTCTAAAAATCTCCAAATGCCTCCAAATGTCTTTTAATGTTTCCAGATGCCTCCAAATTTATTGTAACGTTTCCACAGGTTTCCAGATGCCACCAAATGTCTCCAGATGCCTTCAAGTGTCACCAAAATGTATGTAATGTTTCCAGATGCCTCCAGATGCCTTCGAATGGCTCCAGCTGCCTCCATTCATCTCCAGATGCCTTCGAATGGCTCCAGCTGCCTCCATTCATCTCCAGATGCCTTCGAATGGATCCAGCTGCCTCCATTCATCTCCAGATGCCTTCGAATGGATCCAGCTGCCTCCATTCATCTCCAGATGCCTTCGAATGGATCCAGCTGCCTCCATTCATCTCCAGATGCCTTCGAATGGCTCCAGCTGCCTCCATTCATCTCCAGATGCCTTCGAATGGATCCAGCTGCCTCCATTCATCTCCAGATGCCTTAGAATGGATCCAGCTGCCTCCATTCATCTCCAGATGCCTTCGAATGGATCCAGCTGCCTCCATTCATCTCCAGATGCCTTCGAATGGCTCCAGCTGCCTCCATTCATCTCCAGATGCCTCTCTAAATGCCCCAACTTGTCTCCAGATGCCTCCAAATATATTTAAATATCTCCAAGCACTGACGTTCTCCTGCTTTGGCGCTGAAGGGATAAAAAAAAAAAAAAAAGCGCTTGGCCCACTTTAAATGTTCGTCTATGAAAGAAATATGTTTTCTTGTGATTATTGTACATTAATGATCGTATATGGTGTCTTTTATTGCACATGCAAGATTTTATATGCACATAAAGTATAAATATATTTAAAATAATCGTTTTTTTTCTCCACTTCCTCAGCCGGCCGGAAGTTCTCCTCAAAACCAAACCGGTCCGGCGACTTCGGTTGGAGTGACGTCACACACCTGTCACTCACCACACCGGAAGTAGGTCCATCCTTTTGGAATTTGACGAAAATCCAGAAATTCTTTTTATACATAAATCTATCATCTGAGTAGCAAATATAATCATATACTCAGAAAATAATTCTCTCTTCTACGTGTACAGCCGGTATTTAACCGGGAATGACGGTCATTTTAGCTTGTCGCTAACTGCTTTAAAAAAATTATACACTCGGGTTAAAAACATTACGTAATAAAATAAATAAAAGTAAAAAAAAATCCTCATGTCGCATCTTTAATTGTTAAGAAATACACGCAGGATGAAAAGGATGCTCTGTTGAATCCTTTCCTACCCGTATTCAAGATCCTTGGCTCCTATTGGCTAGCAGGAGAAACCAGTGAACGAGTCATCCAATCAGATTCTGGCATGCAATCTCGGCCAACCAATGAGAATGAAAAAAGGCGGGCTTTACCGGAAAGCGGGTAGGAAATAAAGAATGACACCCAGACCTAGCATCTACCGGGCTAAATCTACCAGGCGCGTGAGCACCGTGCAGCCGGTATCAGAAGGCAGCGCAAGCACGCGCTGTTTATGTTTATATAAATATTTTTTCATTCATTATTTTTGTTCCCGGTTTCCTACCTGATTGTTTCTCCGCCGAATATTAAAGAGACAAAAATGTATTCTTTTTATTTATTTTTTTCTTTCTCTTCCGCGCGGGCGCACGCGCACCGGACCGCACCTCGGCGACGAATGAGCGCCCCAAGCTCGCGCGGCTCGTTCGTCCCTTCGTGAGCTCGCCGCAGCGTGATTGGTCCGTCGCTTCGGCGTCCGCGACACCTCCGGCTAATCACAGGACGAGTCTGCGATGATGAAAGCGGGATCGTGGGCGGAGCCACGAAAACGCGGAAGTGCCTTGTTTTTTTTGTTGTTGTTGTTTCTGCCCGTCATTCACACACGCAAAAGTAAACACCCCCTTTCATACAAGTGATAAATCATACACCATCTCAATTATCCGTCCATCTCCCAATCTTCCTCTCTCCCTCATCCCTCTCTCCATTCCAGAGCTTTCCACACATCTATTTCACCTTCTTTTACCTTCTCCATCTCCTTCTAGATTTTCAAAAGACACCCAAAAGAACAGGCGACACTCTGCTTCATTTTAGATCTTAACTGGAAACCCCATAATTATTGCTGTGATCATAAAGACGGCCTTGAGCTGATCCCAGGACGCTTTTTCAGAAGATCCTTTCAACCCGAGTCTCTGAAGGAGTCTGGCTCTTCTAAAGGAGTTTGTTTTCTCTGAAGGAGTCTGGTTCTTCTAAAGGAGTCTGGTTCCTATGAGGGAGGCAATGAAGGAACACCAGACGATAGCTGATCAACTGGGTTAAAAGAATTCCACTGTGCTATCATGTATATGTGACCAATCAAGTCTGTTTCTGTTCATGTAGAGGGAAATAAATGAAAATCTCATGAACATCTCATGAACATCTCACCTTCAATATATTATTTTGGTCCTAAAGATATACGTTTATAATTCAAAACAACAAAAACCTCTTCATTGTGGAAGGACAAGGTACTCACTACACCAAACACAGACCTTAAGCTATAACAGCGATCTCTGGTGGTCAAGGTTACTCTCAGTAAAACTCCTAGATGGACATTCAGACAAATAAAGACCTACATTGTGTGGCCAAAGGTATGGGTTCCTCACCTCAGATGTAGATTTGTTCTGGGATTTGTTCCTCTTTATAGGATTGCGGGCGAAGGATCTCCAAACCACGATGCTCCCACCACCATGATTCACGCCGGGAGCTACACGTCACACGTTCAAGACCACGTGGATGGTCCTCAATGTTCTGGTTATTTGAATTTGATACAAATACCCAATACAGACAGCAACAACAAAACTATGAAGCCTGGTGGAGGATGCATCATGGTTTGGGGATTCCTTTGCTTTTATGGTACCACACTGACATTGGTGTGTTTGTGTGCATGGAAGTGCTACTGGTTTAACCAGTTTAATAGCACTGTTGGGGGACATACAGCTCCTTAACTATAAACACCTTCCTTGAAAGTCCCCTTGAAGACACACTCTTAGACACCAAACATCTTCCATGTCCACCTGAGAGCAGTTGGAGCTGATACAAGAACATAATACATAGACATGAAAGAAAAAATTTCAGTGTGAGCCCTGGAATATCCCTTTAAGGAAGTCCTGTTTATGCTAGCAATGATTTCATGGATTAGCGTTTAGCCCCATGAACCTGAGGAGGCGAATGTTTGTTCAGCTGCGGATGCAGGGGGTGGAATGCTGTTGGTCTGCAAAGCTACTCTGCGGCCAAGTAATAAAAAAAAAAAATTCCCCAGAAGATAAAAAGGATGACTTTTGCATGCCCTGGATGTACACAATCAAGCAAAGGTCATTAGGGAGGAAATTTTACAGGGCAAAAATTTGTGGCCAAACGGCGTCCTAATGGGTCCTGATTTAACTCCGGGGGTTGGTTGAGAAGCTTCTGAGCTACGCTACACATTGATAGCTGCATGTGGTGTGTCCTCAGGCCGGTTGAAGAGTGAATGAGAAGAAAAATGACAATTATTTCACACGGGAAATCTTTAATCGGTCGCTCAACAACGTCCCACGTGACATGTATTAGCTAGCCGGCTAGCTGCGAATTGATTTTTAAAACAAAACTAGCAAACGTGTGAAAAGGAAGGAAGAATAAAACGCTAGCGGATATGAAACGGACACAGGCATCCACGCTAAGCTAGCAAAAGTCAGGAAACGTGTCTACATTCAGAAACTATGACGCTAATTCTGCTGTAGGACGAGCTAACCCTTGCAGCTAACCTGTGGAAACAATTAGCTGAATTTGGAAGCTAGTCAGTCAGCAAAGCTAGCTGGTCACCCATCTAGTGTCCAACTAGAAGTAAATGATTCTTATGAGTCTTTGGAAAAACATGCTGCCAACACGTGAGTAAAGTCCTGCATCCGTTTGTAGCATCCGTAGCTGTCCAGACGCTGTCGCCGTAGCGACAGAGCGTCTGCCGTTTTTCCCCTCCGGGTTCGTTTTCTGTCTTTTAAATTGTCAGACGGAGGTGGACTGTTTGATGCTGTGGAAGCTGAGGCGCGAAGGCGAGGTGGGAATGGACATTGCCCTGGCGACCCGGACGCGGACGGAATGGTGGTCCTGCCAGCGGTGCCAACGTTTCCGGACCGCCGAGCGTACCTGCTCACAGAAACAAACACACATGCCAAGCATTAATCCACATGAAGAGTTTAACTTCAGAACGCTACATGGTGAAGTGTCTCGCTTACCTCGCTGTTCAGGAAACAGTAGAACACGGACACGAAGAAGCCCTGAAAACGTGAAGAAATCGGCATTAAAAATCAGCAATCATCAACGGGTCGTTCCTCTGAAAACAGTTCTGGCAGCTAGGCTGTGAAAAGTGTAGCATCTTTTCTGGTTTTCCAGAGGATGAACTCGAAATGTTGAATACGTCCGAGCTCTGTACGCATTATTTAGAGAGCAAACAGTCGTCTGGAGTGATATCTAATCATGGAAAGACCCTGCCCAGTCACTGCACCTCAATCCTATTGAACTGCTCTGGAATGAACGAGAAAGAAACCTCCAACTAGTGAAGGCGAGGAAAAGAACTGTCCAGGTGCTGAAAATGTGTAAAGCTGTTCTCCTTCAAGCTCCTTTCCTCATTTATAGATTTATGTAGAAACAAAAATGAACATGAAAGAACTTCAGAGACAGAAACCTAAACTCCAGGCCAAGTTCTGCTTTCTCACACACACACACACACACACACACACACACACACACACACACACACACACACACACACACACATCACTCCAGACTGTTGTCCCTTCCTGTGTAATGCAGTTACAGTGTTAATTATGTCTTTATTTATACAAAATTAAAAATCAGTGACCGGATGCGGTAATTTGGGCGATTTTCTTTTATTTTTTTATCTCCCAGCATCCGTTCCACTTCCAGAGCTACTGAACCCCCCCCTCGCTTCATTTCCAGCTCAGCTAGCTAAAGGACTTACCTGAAAGGACTGAAGGAAGGAATTGAAGTAGATGAAGACGACCTGCGAGATCTCGTCCTCTCCCGGGTTCACGAAGAACAGCATGTACGTGATCCCGAGCAGAGGCAGTAACACCAGCGTGGCCTTCACCGCCTTCCTGCAGATTCGAGTTTATTGAGGAAAAAAAAATACATTCTTACATTCTTTAAAAAAACATACACTACATGGCCAAAGGTTGGTCTGTTAATCTTCTCAAACATCCTATTTCCACGAGGGTGTTAGTAAAGTCAGGTACTGGTGTAGGAGGCGGCCTGGGGTGCAGTCTGGAAAAAAATAAATCATCGGCAGATCTTCCACATTGTCCAACCAATGAAAAGCAGATCTTCATGAACCTGTTTTTTGTCATGTTGGAACAGGGTCTCCTACTTCATGTTAATGGAAAATGTCATGCCCTCAGCATTAACATCCGACATAACTGTGTGCCTTCAAGGTTAAGAAAAATGTCAGGTGTTCCAATTATTGTGGCCACACGGCGTACGTCAGTGTAAGGTTTAAATTGACTAATGGGGTATTCGCGTATCTCGGGACCGTTCGTACCTGTACTGGATGGTTTCCGATGTGGTGGAGGCTCGGAGTTTGGTCATGAGGATCCGTACTATGTTGAAGAGGAACACAAAATTGATCTGTGGGGAAAAAAAAAATTACAAATGAATTTGTTTATTTGATATCTGACATTCAGTCCATTGGGTGAAGGAAATACAATACAATCGAATTGTGTTCTCACCATAAGTACAAGAATCATGGGGCCCTGGTAGATGTAGTCCGTGTAAATGCCGGCTCTCTTCCCGAACCAACACCTGATATTTGAAAGAAAAAACAGAAGGCAAGAAATGTTGATGAATTTATGACGGGAAAGAAAGTTGAAAAAAAAAAAAAAGATTTGCAAAGAAAATGTGAAAAACGGTGAATATAGACATGTATATTTATTCATATAGAAACAAATAAACAGAAAAACGCAACAAAGGAAACCCAGAACTGTTGAGCAGTTCTGAGCAGTTGTATGGTCGTGTATTTACAGTAGTGTTACACAAGGAATTCTAGCATTTCATTTAAACACACACACACACACACACACACACACACACACACACACACACACACACTTACTTCTCGTTGTCGTAGTACAGCTTCCCAATGGCCCAGGACAAAATAATAGGGAATGGAACACCTAATCGCACAGGAGAATATATTTATGATTCCTGATTTTGAACCTTTGACCAGGACAAATGTGAAACGAACAATGCTAAACATGTTTGGACAAAAGTATTCGGATGTGTATTCCATGAAGATTTTTGAGGTTACCATGAATTCATCTCAAATGGCTACAGAGCTCTAAACCCTTTGGGATGAACTGGGAAGATGTTGCCGATCTGCTTTAGAGCTATAAACCCTTTTGAGGTGAATGTTTTCGCCCTTGTGGCTGAACGAATCCACGAAAATCGGAACATCTTCCCAGATGACCTTGCCAGGAGGTGGAATTAGTAGGGGGAACGTACACCATCCGATGCAGATGAACATCCATTTCTTGAGCTTGTCGGTGGAGTAGGTGAGCACGATGGCCGTGTGGAGATAGCAGCCCTCGCCGAACATCCAGAAGAAATTGGCCATGTGGAAGTAATTATATGCCGTCGTCACTAGACGGCACCAGGGCTTCGAGAGGGATAGAGGAATAGACAGAAAGAGGGAGGAGATTTTGTGAAAGTTCATAAAAAGGCATGGCTTCATCGGCGATGCGGGTAATACTGAGCGACGTTTCAGGTCCCGCCAGACCGAACGTCTCGTCTGCGGACTCCAGAACGCAGTGATCAGCGGGCGATAAATAATAAATAAACATTAAATATCAATCACTTTTATACTCAGTCACAATCTACGTCCTGATCCTTAAAGGAAAAATACCAGGAAGGACCAAACAATGGTTCTCGGACGTCTCACCACGTTGCTCTCGTGAACGACGGGGCTCATGGTGAGCTGGACGACGAACCAGGTCGCGTTTCGCAGGATGAAGGCGGAGATCAGGTTCCAGTGGATGATGTTCCTCAGGCAGCGGATGCTCCTGACACGCCGAAAGAGAAAGAGAACCCCGAATCGTTACATCATACACTATATGGACACCTGAGAATTAGGACTGGTGTGTGAGTCTTTCTGCACATCCCATTACAAATGTAATTCGCCCTTCTTCTGGGGAGATGTTCCACTGGATTTTGGAGTGTGCCTGTGGAGATTTGTGGTACTGATGTAGGTAAAGTGAGAAGGTCTGGGGTGCAGTCAGCATTGACATTCATCCCAATAGAAAATCTCATGCTACCTCATCCAAAGACGTCCTATGAAGAAGCACATCTGGAAGCCTCTGTGCATCTAACTGCAGCCTGACGCTTGCAGAAGTTCTGCACCCGTTTCTGTGCCTTTTCCAGCACGTCGCACAAGAAGTCACGCTAAAAATAATCCCAGTCTCACACAACACACACACACACACACACACAACACACACACACACACACACACACACACACACACACACACACTGTATCCAGAGCACTTTTCTCTCTCCTCCGACTGTATATATATATTTCATATTTATTTATTTATTATTAAAAAGCCGCCTCCATCCTGTGGGGACGTGATGGACGAGACGAGAGTGGCTCTTAAAACGTCAGCCAGGAACTCAAACTTAAAAAAGAAAAAAGAAAAATAAACAACTAAAAACTGCAAAGTTGTGACTATAACGAAAAATAATTAAATAAATAAACCAAATTGTAATTCCTTTATGTGTATTTTGAATATTTAAATATGAAATATTTAAATATATGAATAATAATAATACAAATAATAATATATTATAATTTTTTTTATTTACAGTTTTACCTGTATACTATATTATTAGTATGTTAAATATTTAGATTTAGATAAAATTTTGTCGCCATTCCAAACCTCAAAAAATAAAAAACCCCGGAACCATGAAATTTTCCCTTCGCTTGAACCCGGGAGACCCGACCCTGATCCGGAACGACATCTCCATGAAGATATGCTTTCCATTAATATTCAAGATGTGAAAGATCTCCTGAACCCCTTTGGGATGAATTATTTTCATGCTGACTGCACCCCAGGCCTCCTCACGTCACCTGCAAGCACCGATCTCTCTCGAATCTAGAGGAACGTCTTCCCAGAAGAGTGGAGCTCTTTCGTTCGTATCGTTTATTTACGCTGCAAGGTGATTCGTCTGCACATGGATTTGTTTGATTAACTGCTGGTTGCCGCGCTGACAGGGGAACGTGCCGGGCATCTCGCTGGCATTGATCCCCTTTAAGACGCCAATAAAAGTCTTTTAAAAGCCCTGAAACAAATTGTTCGTGTTGGCACAGACGGAGCAGGACAGCTGTTACAACATCAGGTCCGGTGAGATTGTATAAAGTGTTTACAAGCAGAAACAGAATTAAACCATAAAACAAACCGGGTCGCTTGTGACTCATATTAACATATGCTGTTTGAGGTTCTAGATCCAGATCCAGAATATCACACAACAGGTACGAATGCACCGTGGCATCTCCTAACCTGCATATGTATAAGTAACTACGACATCACTGCATCAATCGACCTAAACTCATGGACACTGGATGTTTAGTTAAGTCGGGGGGGTGGGGGTGGGGTGGGGGGGTAATTTAATTTTAATCACTCTCTATATCTATGAGTTTAAAAGTCCCGACATTTTTAATATACTATTCATTTATTCTGGTGCTGGATTAAGTTTTTGGATCCCCCAGTGTGTGCACTCATACACACTTTACAACCCCACCACACACACACACACACACACGCGCACACACACACACACACACACACACACACACATGCTGTGCTATTGTGGCCTGAGAATGAACTGTTATTGTTATTCTGTAATGCTGCACTAACGTGTGTCCTAGTTTTAACAAAAAAGCAGCAGGGAGGCGATGGAAAGAGAAAAACAGAGAGAGAGAGAGAGAGAGAGAGAGAGAGAGAGAGAGAGAGAGACAGAGAGAGAGAGAGAGAGAGAGAGAGAAAGAGAGAGAGAGAGACAGAGAGAGAGAGAGAGAGAGAGAGAGAGAGAGAGAGAGAGAGAGAGAGACAGAGAGAGAGAGAGACAGAGAGAGAGAGAGAGACAGAGAGAGAGAGAGAGAGAGAGAGACAGAGAGAGAGAGAGAGAGAGAGAGAGAGAGAGAGAGAGAGAGAGAGAGAGAGAGAGAGAGAGAGAGAGAGAGAGACAGAGAGAGAGAGAGAGAGAGAGAGAGAGAGAGAGAGGAAATGAGCATCATGATATACGTCATTCAAACCTTCATTATACCTGTAATATACAGTGTAATGCATACGAATCCTATATGAACTCTAAATAATTCTGTATATGAACCGTATATAAACTTTATATGTACTGTATATGAACCGGATATGAACTCTATATAAACCTTTTATGAACCCTATACGAACTATATATAAATCTATATATAAACTATTTATATATAAACTATATATAAATCGGATACTAACTCTATATGAACCCTATATGAACTATATATGAACTGTATATGAACTCCATATGAATCGGATATGAACTTTATATAAACCCTCAATAAACTCTATATAAACCCTTTATAAACTCTCTATGAATCGGACATGAACTCTGTATGAACTCTATATGAACCGAATATGAACTCTACATGTACTGTATATGAACTTTATATAAAGCCTTTATGAACTCTATACGAACTATATATCAATTGGATACAAACTCTATATGAACCCTATATGAACTCTATACGAACTCTATATGAATCAGATATAAACTTTATATAAACCCTTTATTAACTCTATATAAACCCTTTATAAACTCTGTATGAACTGGACATGAACTCTACAAGAACTGTATATTAAACAGATATGAACTTTAAATAAACCCTTTATGAACTCTATACGAACTATATATGAATCGAATACTTACTCTATATGAACCCTATATGAACTCTATATGAACTCCATATAAATTGGATATGAACTTTATATAAACCCTTTACAAACTCTATGAACCGGACATGAACTGTGTATGAACTCTATATGAACCGAATATGAACTCTACATGAACTGTATATGAAACAGATATGAACTCTAAATAAACCCTTTATGAACCGTATACGAACTATATATAAATCGGATACTAACTCTATATGAACTCTATATGAATCAGATATGAACTTATATAAACCCTTTATGAACTCTGTATAAACTATCTATGAACTGGACATGAACTCTATATGAACTCTATATAAACTGATTATGAACCCTTTTTGAGTGATATATGAACTCTATATGAACTCTATATGAACCAGATATGAGCTATATATGAACACTATATAAACTCTATATGAACTCTATATAAACCCTATACGAAACGTGAAAATTCGAACGTGAAATGCAAAACTTGAGACATTGAACATGACCAGCTGGACCTGGAGCAGGTCCTCGAAAAGAACATTTCCAACAGCCGTACCTGAGGCGTAGGAAGATGATGAAGGCGATGAGGAGGGTGAAGAGAGACAGGCAGTGACCCAGGTAGTTAATGATGACCACAATTTGATAATGCAGCCTGCTTTTCCTCTGCAACACACACACACACACACACACACACACACACATGTTCAGGTCGGTTAGATGATGCTCTTGGATTGCAATTTTCAAAAATTCTCCATGAGCAGGATTTAGAAGCGTCTCACAGCGCCACGCTGCCACCACCATGCTTCACTGTAGGGACAGTAAGGATTAAGCTACCACACATTGCACGTGCGGTTGGGGCCAAATGCCCACAAAACCTTCTCCAACCTCACGTTCTTCAGCTGGTACTTCAGTTCTTGAGATGGTTGAAAGGTGCACCGTTGCGCCATTCCCGAAACGCTTTTTTTTTTCAAAGTGATTGGTCTTTCACAGTGTGTGGACCTCACATTACCTGCACACTGAGAATGGCTTTGCACTGAGTGTAGTCGCTTTTGGAAGCCCAGGTCCCGTTGGCCAGACACTTCCGGAAGATTTGATCTACAGAAGACCAAAAAAAAAGATCGATCAATTGCCAGTCGTTTGTCCTTGTTAAATGTTAAATTATGTTATTATGTTAGAATCGGTGTACGTTATGAGAAAATCATCAACGATCCTGAATTCGAAAGTTCCGGAATTCCACATCTGAATAAAATGCTAATTTTGTATCTGTATAAAGACGCAAATTTGACTGAATAAAAAAGGATGCAAATTCCACAAGAGGCTACAGATGCAAATTTCACATCTGGATAAAGATGCAATTTCAACATCTGGATTAATTTTTTTTAATTATTTTTTTTATTTCACATCTGGTTAAAAATGCAAATTCCACATCTGGATAAAAATACAGATTCTGCAACTGAATAAAAAAAGGATGCAAATTCCACAACTGGCTACAGATACAAATTTCACATCTGGAAAAAGAAATGCAAGTTCCACATCTGCATAAAAAAATACAGATTCTACAACTGATTTTAAAAAGATGCAAATTCCACAACTGGCTACAGCAAATTTCACATCTGGATCATGATGCAAATTCCACATATGGATAATTTATTATATTTTTTTGCTAATTCCACATCTGGATAATGATACAAATTCTACAGCTAAATAAAGAAAGAAACAAATTCCACATCTGCATAAAGATGCAATTTTCATATCTGAATAAAAACTTTCATTACACATAGGTATGCATCTTCAGATTCCACAACTTGCTGCATATGAACATTCCACATCTGGATAAAAATGCTAATTCCACATCTGGACAAAAACTTTCTACAGCTTGCATTAAAAAAGATGCCAGAGATGCCAAGAGACTCAGCGTTTGTCCAGAGAACGAGACGCAAACTGAAATGCAGGCCAGCTGTGCTACTTCCCAGATGTTACGCCCTGAATAAAATCTTTTCCCTGGTGATCCCTTTCCATTGATAGACACTGTAGCGGGGGGACTGGCACTGGAGACTCCTTCCAGACAAAGATAAATCTCTGACCAATCAGAATTCAAAAGAGTAATGAAGTATTGTCACAGTGTCCCTAGTGGTTGTAAAAGGTATGTTTCATATATATTCTGTTTTATTTTTAATAGTGTGTGTGTGTGTGTGTGTGTGTGTGTGTGTGTGTGTGTGTGTGTGTGTGTGTGTGTGTGTGTGTGTGTGTGTGTGTATCACTATGCGTGACTGATGGCTCGTAAAACTAAATAAAGAGGTGAAGAATAGCTCTGATCACACACACAAACACACACACACACACACACAAACACACACACAGGTGTTATGTGCACGCCTGCCACGCAGCCTAGATATGTACTGAATGCTGACTTCATGAAAGTACTCGAGTAAAAATAAACCAGAATACACATTCTGCTCCCCCCCATCCCCCCCAACTGTGTTTGGATATTCCAAAACCCAGGAAACACACACACTCCACACCAGCCCAACTTTCATCTAATCCAACCACCAAGACAAGAGACGCGCAGACGAGATAAAGTGGTTTAGACAGGGCACAGAGTATGTGAATAGGGACACTGTGTGTGTGTGTGTGTGTGTGTGTGTGTGTGTGTGTGTGTACAGTGTTCAGCGATGTGAAGAAGAAATATGAGAGCGAGAGGCTGCATATCCACTGTAAGACCAAAAGTATTCGGAAAAAAAAAAAAATCCTATGGACGAGCGATATTGTAACACGAGAATCGATTCTTTCGATACCGTTGATCTGATACTTTCGGATCGTCGCGCTTATCGGTAGAGAGACGTACGAGCGAGCCGAAAGGCTGCTGCTGATAATATGTGACGCTTTAAAGACTCTCCTTACTGGTGGTGTTGTATCGGACCCCGTAGAGGAGCTCCGGACAGGGACGTGACACCGTGTCCCCGGCTACGCTACGTGGCCAGCAGGTCCCGATGCCGTCGATAGACGTCCTGCAAAACACACCTACACAAACAAACAGCGAAGGATTGACAGTGTATCGTCACGGACACCATGTAAGAGGACGTGCGTAACCGTTACACGTACCTGAGGTATTCGTGTCCGAGTGATTCGCGGTTTCCGGAAGGTTCACTGGGGGACAAAAATGATGACAAACACACATTTGGACAGCGAACCTCAAACTCGTTGTAGCTAAATATTAACTAGCTAGCTTGCTTTCTGATATAAATGTGGCTAGCTAGCATTACACCGCGGCTACAGATCTGTACGCTGAGAGACTTGCTAGCTAGGCTAGTTGTTTTTGTTTGCTAGCTTTTTTAACTTTCCACGTTCGCTATCAGCCTGATCATTCCAGATGTTCCACGTGCTACAGCTGGAATGGCCTTAACCTGACTGCATTATTACATCGCTAGCTAGTATGAGTTGTTTAGCGAGTTAGCCGTGCTAGTCAGCGTTACTGATATCAGAGCTATCGCTAATATAATAGAACATTTAGTGCGACATTTCACATCACAGCGTGTGCTCTACAAAGGTCAGCCTGGACTGTAGGAACAGATGTTTTCACACACACACACACACACACACACACACACACACACACACACACACACACACACACACACACATGTGTGGTTTCCAGAAGGAAGCATTAGCACAGCGTCACAGGTGATATCAGCTGACGTCTTCACAACCACGAAAGACAAGACAGACAGGACCTGAAAAAAAAAAAAGACAGACAGATGGAGAGATCATGGAGAGACATATTGAAACCGAGAGATGAGGGGGGGGGGAGAGATAAAGAGAGATAGAGAGAGAGAGATGGGGAGAGACAGAGAGAAAATAGAGAGACAGAGAGAGAGAGAGAAAAAGAAAGAGCAAGAACGAGAGAAATAGAGACAGATAGTAACGGAAAGAGATAGAGAGAGACAGTGACACGGAGAAATAGAGAAGAGACAGATAGTGACACAGAGAGATGGAGAGAGAGAGAGAGAGAGAGAGAGAGAGAGAGAGAGAGAGAGAGACAGATAGTAACAGAGAGAGACAGAGAGAGAGACGGAGAGAGCGAGAGACAGATGGAAAGAGAGAGAGACAGATAGAAAGAGAGAGATGGAGAGAGAGACAGATAGTGACAGAGAGAGATGGAGAGACAGGGATAGAGGTAGAGAGATGGGGAGAGTCAAAGACATAGAGAGAGACAGATAGAGAGAGAAAGAGGGAGACAGAGAGAGAGAGACAGAGAGAGACAGACAGAAAGAGAAAGAGAGAGTTACGAGTTGCTGAAAGAGAATATATGACTCTTTTTTCTCACTTGTTCCCACATCCCTCTCTTTTCTGAGTTATTTGCTATTTTAAGAAGTTGTACTTGAGCCAAAATCAACAGCTGAGGATTCGGCGTCGTCTGCGTCTGCGTCTGCAAACCCAATTGAGAAGAGTTTTTCACACTGACCGCGCCACTGGGTTCCTCACCTTCTCACCTACATCAGTACCAGACTTTACTCTCACGAAAATCCCTATGAAATCTGAAGTAACATCTTCCCAGAAGAGTGGAAATCATTATAAGTGCAAATGGAGAACTTAATATGGAATGGAAGCCCCCCCCCCACACACACACCTGTTCAATTAACTAATTAATCAATCCAGATGTTCACCAGAAAACCTTCTTCTTCTTACCTTCAGCACCCACATTTCCATCCTTGATCAGATTTTTTCAATCAGTTCATCATGCACCTCCAGCGTGGAGAAGCAATGTCCATCTCTGGACCTTCTGAGCTGTCCCACTTACAGAGCTGCCCCACGTCCACGCGCACGGAAAACCAGCGTGGGCGCGCCCATGCACGCGTGTGGAGCTGTCGCGCGAGCTGAACAACGCGCCATGGTCTCGTCCACGGAGACGCAGGAAGACTTACGGTGTCCAAAGACGCAGAAATGTCCAAATGGGATTCCGTGGTGCATGAGACACGGAGTGAAGGCGAGTGAAAGTTTACAACAGGAAGATGTCGAGAACTTTCTTTTTCTTCCCGTTTTTTTTTTTTTTTTTAAAGTCCAGCAGGGTTTCCAGTGGAGATCACGTCCCCACGCGCGCGCACTCGACTCCCGCAACCGGACGCTCAGAGCGAGGCTTTGATTGGCAGGCGGGTGGGCGGGGCTGACCGCTAATAACCCCCACAGCTGTGTGTTTACCCTGGGGGTGAAAACATCTCATTTATATCATAATAATAATAATAATAATAATAATAGAAGGAGGAGGAAGAATTAAAAGTAGCACCACTACTAGTAGGAATAATAAGAGTCTTAGGAGAAGAAGAAGAGGAAGAAGAGGAGGATGATGATGATCAATGATGTAGAAAGTACTCTTCTACTACTCCAACTGCTACTAATATTGAGAAGAAGAAGGAGGAGGAGGAGAAGAACAGCGTGAACCCCAATAACAATAATCTTAGCGGCTTAGAGTTTTAAACCCTATTCAACACCTTTGGGGTGATTTTTTTATGCTGAATCTGCATAAAAATCTCCACAAAATCAACAAAATTCTACCACAGTTCCTCACAGCGCCATACGGTATAATCCATAAAGAGGTTTAACGAAGATTAGGAAAAAAAAAGGATAAATCCAGCGCCAGCGATTAAATGCAGCCTTCGAAATCTTTCATCAAGCAGGAAATATTTGCTTCGTTTGCTTCAGTTCTCAAGAGAGAAGACTCAAGAGGGAACTTCTCCTCATCTGGGTGCCACCGAATGTCCATTTAATACAGTTAAACATTGTTGAGGTGCAGTGATGGTGATCAAATGCCAACTGTAGGAGATTAAGTGCATCCACCCTCAGCTTCACACACTTTCAGAACCTGGACAGCTCATTTCTCCAAATCTTTACCTTTACTCCTAAAAAAGTCGCCTTCACTAGTTTTGGATTTCTTTACAATCCAGTTCAGAGCAGCTCGATAGGATTTAGGAGCGGTGACTGCTCCGTGAAATGGGAGACGTGTTGGTTCAGGATTCCTTTCACTTCCCGAAACTTTCCCTGCTCCAAAACAAGCCCAAACCAATAAGCTTTCCACTTCCTTGTTTGACTGTGGGCAGTGTGATCACAACCTCCAGTCATTCATTGTCCGGTAGCAACCTTTCCAAAGACAGTACTGGATCATGACTACGGTTGCAAAAATCTGGAAACTTCTCATGGGAATTAACGGGAATTAATGGGAATGGGGTGAAGAATACCTGATGGGGTACCATCCCACATGGGACCCCATTACCTACAGGTGGTGAGGTTTGTTTTTGGTCCCGCCCCCTCATACAACCTGTAGCACACTGCAATTCCAACCGTAACCAATATCAGAGCTCTTTTCGCTCCCTGAAGCCTCGGTTCACGTTGGTGGCCCCTGGCCCATCGGATGATATGGGTACGAGTAGCCTCATGAAAGTTTATTTGAAAATGTAAATCACCGGAAAAGGCCAGCGCATCGAATAGCATTTGAGCAGACGCTATAAAGAGCAGTCAGTGTTCAATGAGACGCGATTAATAACGAGGAAATTGAATTTCCTGTCCAAGCGGATTAAAGAGAAATAAAACAGTCGCTTAACTGGGATATACGCCGGTCACATGGTGCACTCCCGGAGAGACTCTTACCCAACAGTTGACTGCGATGGGGGTTTATTTGCATGTGTGTGTGTGTGTGTGTGTGTGTTGTGTGTGTGTGTGTGTGTGTGTGTGTGTTGTTGTTGTTGTTTGAAATCCACTTTTTTTATTGTTAGAACAGACTGACCTCATTTTTTCAGCTCTACAGCACAGATATGTCAGACAAACAAACATGTGTGTGTGTGTGTGTGTGTGTGTGTGTGTGTGTGTGTGTGTGTGTGTGTGTGTTCTTCCAGATGTTCTCCCAGTGAAATATAATCCAGGAAGAGACTGATTAAAAGATATAAAAACTGAAATGGGTGAAAGCAAACACAGAAAAATAAAAGATGTCAAAATACTGTTGTGCTTCAGGTTGTGATTGTAGCTTGTGGTGTCGTTTGTGTGCCGGCTGTTGTAACACACTGTAACACACTGGGATCGGTAAAACACTGTCAGTGTCACACTGTAACACACGGTGATCTGTAACACACTGTAGCACACGAATCTGTAACAATCAGTAACACTGTAATCTCTAACACTATAATTGATAACACACTGTAACACACTGTAATCAGTAACACACTGAATCACACTAATCTGTAACACTGTAACACACAGTCATCTGTAACACACTGTAAAACACTGCCAGTTGTGTAACGTTGTGTATTTGAATGTGTAAATACCTTTTGCGTGCTTAATTACTGAATGACCTTTAATTGAAGAAAGGATTAAGGAAAACGTCTCTGAAGGGCAAAAAGTGTCCTAATTATTCACCGGAAAATAAGATAACGAGAGAGATAGAGAGAGAAAGAGAGAGAGAGAGAGAGAGAAAGAGAGAGAGAGAGAGAGAGAGAGAGAGAGAGAGAGAGAGAGAGGTTTCATTCAGTTTTCAGTGTTTATTCAGTGTTCTGATAGATAGATAGATAGATAGATAGATAGATAGATAGATAGATAGATAGATAGATAGATAGATAGATAGATAGATAGATAGATAGAGAAAATTCCTAAGCAGAATGGAAAGAAAGAAAAGAAAGAAAAACACAAGATCTCTATATCTTCTATTTAGCAGGGTGTCAGCCCTAAAGCAACTTTGTCTAAATGGCGACCTCTGGTGGCTCGTGTTTGAAAGCGCACCAAGCAAATATTTTTAATGAGATGTCGTTTTTCTACCACTAGGTGTCACAGTTTTTGCTTCTTTTCTTTAGTGAAACAATGAAGCTCCAGCGCGGAGCGCAGGCATCCTGAGGAGGAGGAGGAGGAGGAGGAGGAGGATGAGAAGGATGCGGCGCGGTGAGGATGCGCGAAACGCCCCTTAGCAACAACCATCTTTAATTATTATAATAATTAAAAAAAATGCAATAAAAAAAGGCACAATATTGAAGGAATGAATAGAAACGTAGCGGGAATGTAGGAATGTAGGGGCGTGTATTTTTCTTTTTCCCTTTTTCTTTTTGACGATGCCGCCCGAGCGCGTGTGCCGTTTGGTCGCCTTCATCCTGCTTTTGTGCGGCGCCGAGAGGACGCACGGGAAATCGGTGGCGGACCCCGGTGAGTGCGGGAGGGAAGAGAAGAGAAGGGAAGAAAAGGGTGGGGGGAAAAATGAAAGACCAAGAAAGATCTCATTTCAACCATCCAAGATTTTTTTTGCATGATTCCAATCGCATCATTTCGTGTTCATGCTGAATCCTGGTGAATCCGGTTTATTATAAAGGGGGAATAAAAAATAATAATAAAAAAAAGAGCGTCTGGTCTTCATGTGGCCCTTTTCAGCATTCAGTCTGCTGAAGCTTCATTTTGCCCTCATGGAGATCCATTTTATTCCATCAGAATCTTTTTCTGCCATCACATGAGATCATTTGATCATATTCGGGCGTCTTTAGGCATTAATGCGAATGAAGGACGTGACACACACACACACACACAAACACACACACACACACACACACACACACACACACACACACACACACACACACACACACACTACACGCCTTGCATCGCTTTTGTTTGCAAGACATGCACTTAAGGACCAGGGCACGTGTACAAACGTTGCACCGCCATGACATCCATCGCACCTTTGATATTCTTCCCAGGTTTTTCTGTAACGCCAAAAGCTTCGAATTTCATCCAGATGTTTCGATCTAGTAGCTTTCTGACTAACTTTCACAATATACAGTCTTAAACTTCACAGGATCACACAAGCGTAGGCACCGGGGGACCCACAATAAGGCAGTAGGGACCCCCCATGACAATTTAGACTTAGGGGCGTCCCCAAGATTATTTTAGCAAAACATTGCACAACAGCTGGGGACCCCCATGAGACTCAATTCGAGCAACTTCATGGGGTTCCAGGTTGGGTTCTTCAGAGGACATTACTCACTTCCTGCATCCCTTGTTTCAGAGGTGCAGGTGAGGGTGAAGGTCTTTGACAGCGGCAACCTCGCGCCCCTTCCCGACGCCGCCGTCGTCGTCCACGGCAACCGGAGCATCCTGGCATCCAGCCAGGGGCCCGGCGATGACGGGGCGCTTGTGAATTTCCAGTACCGCACGGGCACCTGGGTGATCATCACGGCCTCCCAAAAGGATTACGTGACCGGCTCGGTGCCGTGGCACGCCACCAAAGTGCCCTGTGAGTAAACGCGGTCGTGCACCATTTTTTTACAATCATAGCTGATTGCAGACGGTTGTTTACGGAAGGAGTCTCCACTGTCAGCGTTGTGGAACAGACAGACGCCAAACGACAACTGTTTCTACTGTTCATGAGATGCTGAGCAAAAAACAGGTTCCTTAAATAAACGAAGATGTGGCGTGATGCGTCGAATGTTTTCGTCTCTAACCTTGTCTGCCCCAAAAGTCTTTTTATGATCATCTTCAGGATTGGGAACAAGCGACGGTCCAGATGATGGGAACTGTTCCAATTCAGAAATATGAATCTAGAAATTACTGCGTGTATGTAAAACACATGATGCACCGGCATTCTTTCATGCCTTCATCTCTCTCTTTCCTATTTTTGTATTTCAGTATTCTCCTCAGTCAGCCTGTACCTTCTGGCCCAAAGGCCAGGAACCCTCATCCTCTACGATGATGTCATCCACGTGTTTCATGGCTCTCCAGGTACAAATTGATTACCACTTGCTGGAACGATGATCGCTGGTTCATTGGTTATTCATCAGCCCAGTTTTTTGCATTATTCACATTAGAAGGCCATTGGGGCAGGATTTATGTTGCCCCATGCACAGGATTAGCAGGGTGGGAAATTGAGCTAGTTTGAAAATGGCCTTCAGGCCAAATTGAATCAAATAGTTTTCTGTGTAAGTGCAGGCAAGTTTGCACGAGAAGAAAGTGGAGAATAAAAGGGGGAAAAAAAGAAGGACAACGTGTCTCCCTTTTTCAGTACTATTGGGCCAGTTTGGATTGGATGTATTTGGCCTAAATCTTGATTAACGTTCCTGCTACATCCAAGTTTGGTGTTTATTAAGCTGCCAGACTACATCCTGGAGAGGTGAATGTTGGGGCCACTGTCGAAATTCACTAGATTTTAGCCTACGGGAAAATCCAAGCGTGTCTCACACACTCACACATGACCTTGTTGCCATCAGCTAGTTTTCTTTACAGTTACTATTTCCTGCCGCTGTTGCCATAGCAACACCATCCTTGCAAAAAAAAAAAAAAAATCTGATCTCAAATACAAAATTCTAGCTTCGGACCTGAATGATGAAATACTGTAGCTTTGTATATAACCCCAATAACAATGTTGTTTTAATGTAAAACTGTTAGTGACAGTGTTATCATTGTGTATCGAAAGAAAAAAGAATGAGGCGACTTCCTTTTCATCTGCAGGAAATTGATGATTTGATGGTGCAAGTTATTTACCTGAATTGCGTACATTGTTGTTTCGAAGGGGACGTTATATACATCTTACCTTTTGACTTTACTGTTACTGGGAAACAAAAACAAAAAAACAAAAACAAAACAACAACCCTATTTTAATCCCACAGGTGGGCGGAGTCAGCCATGGCTTCAAATTCCAAGGCGGAGCTTGCACTTAAACTCCTCCTTCTCGGAACTCACTGCTGTGTTGACCACTGCCAGAGATACGAGTGAAATCAATGACTTCCCCTACCTCCTGGCCCTCGAGCCCAACACCACAGGTCATATTTTCCAGATGGAGGGATTCATATGATCGCTGTCAATTTTTTAAAGAATGATATATGTTTTTTCCGAGATATTTCTGTGTAATTAATGTGGGCATGTTCCTGTAGGAGGAGAGAACAGCTGGACGGATTTGATAGTAGTCGCTGCAGTCAGTGCACAGCTGTTTGACCGGGAAGGCAATGAGGTTCAAGTCACCGAGCCGGTTCATTTCTCCGTGCCACTGCCTTCCGACTCCCGTATCCGCTCGCCCACCAGCATACCGGTGTGGCTTTATAACACGAACACAGGTATTCATGCAAGACATAAACCTTGGAGACTTCTCTAAGTAACATTGTAATTCATTCTGATGGGTTCTGGTTGGAGATGGTGGCTTGTTTAAGCTGGTGTGGGACAGGGATCCATTCTGGGGGGCCCTTTCCTGTTGTGTCAAATTTGCAAAATTTCCAGCTTTATTTATTCATTTCTGGGTTCTATATTTTGCCATTTCCACCATTTATCCGGCTGATCATTTTCACCCACCACCGAGCTCTTCGCTGCCACCCGAAGGATACTATTCGGGGGAGAAATAAAGGCTAACACACTTAGACATTTCTAGCCCGCCAACTGCATCTTTTCACAATCTCTAAGGAAAGCACTGTTAACACTTTGAAATCTATTACGTGCAATATACTGCCAAAAAGGCAAACATTGTTCTGGTGCAAATTAGAAGCGATCATTCATCTACGTTTTAAAGCTTTCATTTCTGGATAACTTTTGCTTTTTGCAGGCCTGTGGGTGAGAAATGGGACTGGCTACATCAGAAGAGATGGCTCTCATTTTACATGGGACTTTATGGCTTCGAGGTTGGGATACTGGATAGCAGCCTTCCCCTCTTCATCAGGTATACCACGCATGCCACATGTATGCAAACACGCAAGCCCAGTCATTACAGATGGTCACCGAGTTACGATGGTTTCACGTAACCTAAGATTTTTTGTCAGCAATTGCGACGTGACGAAAAGTTTTAAAATTTACGCTTCACACGCCAGGGTCTGCCTGGTCCTTCTCTGGTTTTCTTTCTTATGAGTTTAGCACTTTTGTTCTCCGTTAATCAATCAATCAGTGCAGTAGTTTCCAGATGCAATTTTTTACCACAGAAATAATGATAATAATACATTTTAAATATTGTGATTGCATTACAGGTGGCGGTTTGTCGCATCCAAGCCTGAGAGACATCACTGCATATCACACCCTTATCTTGCTCTCCATACTGGGATCTCTGGCTCTGCTTGTATTGGTACTACTCTGCATTCTTCTCTACTACTGCAGGTTGGTTGGCTTTGGCATCTCAGCAAGGTCTTTACAGAGGCTCCATATCATAACCACTCACGTAACACATAATCACCCAATTACTTGCTTCTGTTTCTTGTTGTTAGACGGAGGTGCCTGAAGCCTCGGAGACAGCAAAAGCAGGGGCAAGTGTCAACTGCATTGTGCAACTCCAGAAGAGACCAGGGGACCTCCACATCTCGCCTCAACCTTATCTGTGGCGGTCATGCTGAAACCACCACCTCCAACAGTGACCCGGAGGCCAACAAATCTGACGCCTCGACGTCCCATGAGTACAAGAGCGCACGTGATGAGTTTGCCAAGCACGTACCAGCACACAAACTCCGTCATTCATCCAAGAATAAACAGTCCAAAGGAGCCCAGCGAGGTGCGGAAAGCTTCGCGATGAAGGTACACCGTTCCACAGAAACAAGCACCCTGGACAATGCTGTTCCCCACGAAGACTACAGTCGCAACTACAGTCCAGATGTGAAGGACAACGATTACCGGCGCAGGCATGTCGTGAATGATAATCGCGGCTACACCGCTGACCCACCTTCTCCGCCCCTTTTGGACAAGCCGCCGGAATATTCACAGGTTTCCCAAGGTCAGGACCATCTTGCACGTCCAACAACTTTAAATACCCAACCTGGTCAGATCATATTCTGCAGCTCTTTGGATCAAATGACAGAGAACATGTATCGAAGCATGGTTCCAACCCTGGTCATTCCAGCACATTACATGCGTCTGTCGTCTGAGTTTGGTGGCTCCGAAGGTGCAAAGGACGGCCAGAGTCAGGCCGAGAGAGAAAGGGATGGCCAAGGAGGGGCGGGTAATGGTGGTAGCAGTGGAGTTCAGAGCCAAGGTCATCAGATCCAGAGCCAGGGATCAGGCCAATCCCAGCAAGGAGTCGGGTCCCCAGCCGATTCGGAAGAGAACGTATGGGCATCTGGAGGTCCGTCAGCACCGGTCCACATCCCAGTGCTCTTTAATGATTCCACCATGGCTCAGATGAATGGAGAGCTACAAGCACTGACAGAAAAGAAACTTCGAGAACTAGGAGTCAAGCAGCACCCTCGTGCCTGGTTCATATCCCTTGATGGACGTGCCAATGCTCATGTCCGTCACTCCTATATCGATGTTGCCTCGGAGTTTGCTCACAGTGGAGCTAACAGCAGTAACCACAGTGCTCAAAGCACCCTGAGCGCCCCTGCTGGCACCAGTAAAGATTGCAGCCCAGATACAGGTCTCCAAAATACGCAACCGGAGCGCAAACAGGCATCCGGAAGGAAGAGTAAAGAAGAGCGGCATGGAAATGGGAGGAAGGGATATGGAGGAAGCAGCAGTGTGGGGAAACAGTATTCCAAACTGCCTTATCATGATTCTCTAGATCTTGCTGGTGGAGTCGGCCGTATGGGGGCAGGATCACCTCTGGAAAATCCACTGACTCCCCTCCTTGATGACGGTCCAGAGGAACCACGCGGGTCTCCGATGCCACGAAGAGGTCGAAGCCGTGGAAACAGTTCACGTAGCAGCAACAGCGAGACCCAACGGGATTCTGTCACCAGCCCGGAGGACGATAACGACCCAGACGACAAAGACGAGAACAAGAAAAGTCCCTGGCAGCGCATCGAAGAACGTCCACTCATGGTGTTCCATCCCAAGAAGTAAAAGAGTAGCAGAAAGAGACCAGGTCACACCTATTTCAATACGGAGGACGTGTACACTTGGATCCAGGATCATGTTTGGGCGCTTGAACCATCTTTGAAAAGGACGTTTTTATGAATAAAGGTGATTTTTTTTTTTGGATGTCCGCAACTGGAATGAATCGGTGAAGTAAATTTTTACGGAAATCTAACGTGTTTCCTCAAAGTCGTAAAAAACAATGTCAGAATCATTTTGTAATTAATGGAACACCATCCTTATATCTTTAAAAACTGTCGATGTGGATATGAGACTAGTAGGAAAGATGAGATCCTGGGAACAGACGAGCAGATGAGGTGACACTCTGACCTCAATGATGCCTGACTGAAGTCCCTTATCATAATATTCCCATAAAAATCACAATCCAAATATTCCATAATGTACATTATATATGTTTACAATCAAACATGGCACAAAAAAGTCGGTATAATATGTGCAAATGCTTCTCAGAGTTTCAGAATGGCTTGTGGATGTTTGGAGTAGTGCCAGAAGGCATGTTTATGAAATTAACGCTACTGGATGTTTTTATATTTGATGTTGTGCCACAGAATTTCTGTGTACGTTCGGTTTCATATTCCCAATATGGACACACCAAATTCCTGGATCCAACAGGAAGCATTGTGTATTATTATTATTAATATTATTAGCATTTTATTTTATTTTCAGTCAACATTCCACAGGAGACATTCCTATTTAATGGCCTGTGTTCGTGGATTTGTATCACTTGTATTCGTAGTTTATTACTTAAATAATTAGATGTATTCGTTGCTGGAGGGGGCGGGCTCGGGGGGCATGGTTTGTGAACAGAGGGCGGAGCCAGAGGAAACTAGTGATAAGGGGCAGTCACCTGTGCGTGATTCTTACCACTCCTTGGCTCCACCCTTTATTTCGCAAACCACACCCCTGACGACGCCCCCTGTCTGCACAGTAGTGAAGTCCATCTGTTTTATCATGCGTTTTTTTTATTTTTTTTTACTTTGGGGGGTGGAGAGGGGGGGGGTGTTTTCTTCCTTTTTTTTTTTATTTATTTATTTTTTTATACCTGAATGAACTGGACAGGAAATGCCTGTTTTGGCTTCTGTATACATTTATGTGCCAAGTTTTTTTCGATCGTACTAATGAACCTTTTTTACGGACTCGGTTTACGATCTCTGCCGTATGAAATCAGGCCAAAAGTTTGTGGACACCTGCTCTTTAAGATTCTTCCAAATTTTGTCCTGAATCGCTGTTATGGTAAACGCCACTCTTCTGGGAAGACGTTCCCCCAGATTTTACGGAGATTTGTGCTCATTCAGCTAAAAATCAGGCACTGATGTAGGTGTGAAGGTGAGGTGAGGAGGTTCCTGGTGTGCGGTTAGAATGAAAAATTCATTCCAATAGGGTTTAGAGCGCTATAGCAGGAGAGCTTCCATATCTTCCAACCTCTCAAAAGCAGATCTTCATGGAGATTGGCTTTGTGCACAAATGTCTACAGGAACAGGTTTGGGGTCTCCTAGTTTTCTCCAAGACGTCTGATACAATCACATCTGGCTGAAACATTGGGGTGTCCCAATACTTTTGGCGACAAAGTTTCACGGCTTTGCAACAAGTTACTGAAAAACAAACAAACAAACAAAAAAACCGCGACCTTTCCTGAAATATACCTTACGATGTGCAGAAACATGGAGACTCCTTCCCAGATGTTTAATAAACGGCTCCTAAACTCGACTCGACTTTATTAGCCTTATTTTTTTCTTCAGTGAAAGTGAATGTCCAGTTGCTATAGAAACAGTAAAGTTTTATTCGGACCACCAATCAGAATCGAGAATTCAACAGAGACAAATCCAGATGTTTAAGGGGTCCTGGGTGTGTGTGTGTATAGTAGCATTAAGATGCATGGGATGTCGAGAGAAGGCAAACATCTTCTACGTTGGAATATTTGGTGCTATTTGCGCCCCCTATGGGTGCATTTTACTATGTGTTCTATATATTTATTATAAGCACCACTCTTTTGGGGAGATGTTCCACAAGATTTTGTGGAGATATTCGGTGTTAGTAAAGTCTACTGATGTAGATGAGAAGGTGAGAAGGTCCGGGGTGCAACCAGTTTATAAAAAAATTCTTCTCAATAGGGTTTGGATCTCTATAGCAGGTGATCTTCTACATCTTCCAACCCAACCAAGACCTGGAAAGCAGTTTTTCATGGAGCTGGGCTTCATGAACAGACCATTCTCCAGACCATTCACAACGGACTCTTATGCAGCTCAAACATCTTTTTATTGATAAAAAATAGCAGTAGTAAATAATTATGCAGTTACCAATCAGCATCACAATAATCAGTTCTTTTTAACATACAGGTACATTTTTTTTCACTTGAGACCACGCCTTCTTACAGGAAGCATCACAGTTTTTCAGACTGTCTGGTCTCAAAAACATCATCCTGAGCGGCTGGTTTCCAGCGAGTCCGTGACGAAGGTCTGCGGCTCCATCCGGCGTGATCTCATTTCATAACCAAGCTGCAGGAGCCCAAACAATCCCAAAGTACACAAAATGACAAAATGAATGTTCATTCGGAACCATCATCCGGTTCCTTTGTGGGTTCCTCGTCCTCGATGTCGGTTAATAAACCGGGCAAGTGTTGGAACAGCTGCTTTTCCAGAGCGCGGTCGATGTCGGACTCCTCGCGGAAGACGCACCACACCAGGAAGCCGATGGTGACCACGCTCAGAGGCAGGACATGCCACCACGGCTGCTGGAACCTGCTGCCCATCGAGCGCTCCACCTTCCACGTCCTGTGGCTGGCTTTACTCGTGGAGAACTTGATGGGCTCCGACAGATTCTCCTCGCCATCGCTGGAGCGCGGGGACCGCCGGGGATCGGCGCCGAGACGCGACGTCAGACAGAACGATCGCGCCCTGGAAGACAATATGAGAAAATATTATGGGATGTGAAATTTTTGTAGCGCCACCCTCAGGACTGGAGGTGCTGAAGTTTTAATGGAATAAAAAAAATCCTTTAATGTATTTTAAAATGTAAATATGATCCTACATGTGCCTATAGTCATGCACTACACAGGCTCCCTCCTTCTACACCTTCACGTACATGTCATTTGGGACGCAGCCAAAAATGGACGCATGAAATAAAGCTGTATTATGTACTAGATTTATATACAAAGCGCCAACTGACCTCAGAAGGACTGCACTGGCGTGTCCACGACTCGAATAGCGGCGTAGAAAACGCGTGAACGCGCAGCGTCTTGCTGCGGACATGACCGCGTCCTTTTAACGCTCAGAATGACGCACGGTCATTACACATGGTGGTGCTGGTGTCACTGCGAAATGCGTCCGGGTCGGAACTATAATCTCTGATCCGTTTTTTTTTTTTTTTTTTTTAAGCATGTATATATATATATATTTCTCGAAACGAACAATAAATTGAGAACCAACAAATAAATAAATGCATGTCGGTTGTGTTTTTTTTTAAAACCCGGAAGTGACGGTAACCAATCACAATGCGAGTCTTGCGGGTGTGTAACCGGAAAACCGTCCGGAGTGCGCGGCGCGTCGTGTGAGAGGCACGAGTCTGGTATTGTTTTAGTTTTTCTCTGTTTTTTTTTTCTTTCCGATTTAATGCACGTTTTAGATCATTTCATAATTTGCAATTGATTAGAAACGATATATATATAATGCGTTTAATCGCAACTTAATCCCACACTTTCTGATCTTTTCTAAACGGACAAATATTGATGTTTTATGCAAAAGTATGTTTATTATAAGATTAAAAACCCAGAGCACGAAGATTAAATATTCATGTAAACGTTTTAATTATTGATGTTTAAAATGAATAAATTATCAGGACACCAGACGGAACATTTTCGTTCATGTTTCCACACGGACGGTTGTAATTGCCGGATGTCAAGTCAGGTTTATTTGTATAGCGCTTTTCACAACAGACATTGTCTCAAAGCAGCTTTACAGAAATCAACAGTGAAGGTGAATGGTGTGAATTTGTCCCTGATGAGCAGCCGTGGTGACTGTGGTGAAGGAAAAACTCCTTTAGATGTTATGAGGAAGAAACCTTGAGAGGAACCAGACTCAAAGGGAAACCCATCCTCATTTTGGGTGACATCAAGAGATTGATCATAAATCTTTCAACACTACAGAACACTGGAGAGTGAGAACTAACATGATTACTGGAGTATAAGATTATAAGTAGATGTTCTTTCTACAGTCTTCTACAGTCTATATGGTTATAAAAGTAGGAGCTACTGAGCTCAACATTTGTGATCATGGAGCTGGAGGAACCTCAGGAGTCCGGAGTTCACGTTGTTTCTTGCATGTCTTTATTCTTCCATGTGGTTTAAAATAGAACGCTTGTGTTTGACCAGAATTCCTGAGACCCCAGAAATCCAGACAGGAGCGTTGCAGCCGGATTCGGACCTCGATTGATCAAATGAAGAGGAAAAAGACACCTGAGGTGTGTGAGATGTTTTGTTGTTGTTTTAAAGAGACATTAAGAGGAAGAAATATTTTCCAGGAGTCTGGAAATGTTCTGGATTCCAGAAGCTGGTGTCTGGACAGCTTCTCACATGGTGGTGTTTCATTTCCAGACCCCGGACGTGTGCGTCCCCGTGAGCGCCACGACAAAGAAGAAACTCAAAGAGCGTGTTGGTGAACGTCGTCCTGAAGACCTCACTGGCAAAAAGGTGCGTCAGTTTTTATTTCATCGTGGAGGAAACCTGCAGGACGGAACGCGAATCTAAATTCCTTGATAACTCCTGGTACGCTTCTTGTCGGCAGAAACCCGAAGCCTGTGAAGATGTGATCCTGAAGAAGAAAAGGAAGGAGAAACCGGGCCACGTGGACGATGAAGAGTCGGCTGATGTCGTGGAGAGCCGTCAGAGTGGAGAGCTTGTGGTAACACTGTCGATGTTTGGTTCTTCAGAAGCCTACAGAAACCCTCTCTGAAGCTCTGAATCTCACCTTCATTATGCGGATTAGCCTGCAGGAACCGAGATGGATGGAGTAGAAGATGAGGAGGAGGAGCTGAGCCCGGAGGAGATGCGAGTGCTGGAGAGGAAGCTGAAGAAGATTCGGAAAAAGGAGGAGAAGAAGAAGCAGAAGGAAGAAGCGAAGGGTGAGAAGGAGGAGAGCAAAAGCAGTGTTGCACAGACGCAGGCTCTGGAGTATCTGACATGGTGAGAAACACCCACACACACACACACACACACACTGTACCTTTACAGGGGTGGTTGAAGTTCTAGTGTGTGTGTGTGTGTGTGTGTGTGTGTGTGTGTGTAGCTGGTCTGAGAAGCGAGACGAGTGGAAGTTCCAGAAGACGAGGCAGGTGTGGCTCCTGCAGCACATGTACGACAGTGAGAAGGTAACCAGCTTTAGAAATGCCCCCACACTGCACTTAGGGGTAATCACAGAGGCCACACCCACTTATACCTGACAGGTCAAAAGGCCACGCCCCTTTTACACAAAACTGACCGTGTATACACGTCAGTCTAATTTGTCACACTGCCTACAGAACACTGAAAACGATACACATAAGCCACGCCTCCTTTAATGCAACAGATACACACAGGCCACGCCTCCTTCAACTGGTATTGACTTAGAGGCCACTCCTCTACTACTTTATTGTAACCCATATAGGCCACACCTCTTTGCAGAAACCACTACCCATGCCTACTTCACTAAAACGGCTGCATAGGCCACGCCCCTTTACTGAAATAGTCATATATATGTATGTATAGGCCACACCTCCTTCACTGCCTCATTCTCATGTTTTTTTGTCCCCCAGGTGTCGGACTCGCATTTCTCGGTCCTCTTATCGTACCTGGAAGGGCTGCAGGGCGTCGCTCGGGAGGTCACGGTGCAGAAAGCAGAGGCGTTGGTCCGGTTTGGGGCGGGTCCTGAAGGAGAACAGGGCGGGGCTACGGAAGCACAGAAGAAGATCCACCGAGCCAGAGAGGTCATCCAGCTTGTGTCTTGAGAACTGTGTGATGTCCGAAAGATGTCCGTCTGCAGCCTGTAAATATGTAGAACAGATTATACTTTTTTTTTTTAATAAAGAATTTCTGTTGTCCAGTTTTTCATGATGCTGTTTTTCTGTTATGTGGTTCGGGTTGTATAACAGGAGATCATTATAAAACGTGTAATAAAACATTTTATACCACAACTCGAATGAGTTCTCAAAGTTTTCTCACAGAATTGTCTGATTTTGAAACTTTTTTTTTTTTTTTTTCATTCTGAATTATATTTTTAAAACTTTACCACAAGGTGGCGCTGTCTGTCTTTGCCCTGGTATAATATAGCGGTTAGTTATATCCTACCCGTTTTCGAAATAGTCGCCTGTGATTGGTTGGCTTCCTTAACATTACTTCGCAGAAGGGGAATTTTCCAGCCAATCAAAGGCGCGGGGGGGGCGGGACTTTATGTAATACGGGTGTGGAAAAAAAAACAAGCGCGTTGAGGTGACCGAGCGCCGTGATGTTTCCTTGCTAACGTGTTTAGCTGATAATTATTAGCTTTTTTTCAGTTCGGTGAGTTTATCTGATTAAATGTACGCGATATGAGTAGATACGTTCTTCCTGCGTCCATATTCGGCACTGTTTTTGGCTGCGCTGTCCTGCTAAAGTAAGTGAGATTTGCTAAGCTAACTCTGGCTGTGTCTCAAATCAATAAGCACTTCTAGGGTATAGTGTCTAGGGGAAGTCGTATTTAATGTGTTGAGCTATTTAGAAACGGCCCACTGACTCACAGGTGCTTGTATGTGCTGTTCTGGAACATGTGAATCTCCTTCATCAGCAACTGTAGGTTTCTTTTTCTCTCAGAAACCATGTGACCGGAGGCTCCTGCCCGAGTAAAGCCAGGATCCCTGGGAAGACGGTGGTTATAACCGGGGCCAACACCGGGATCGGAAAAGAGACGGCCCGAGAGCTGGCCAGGAGAGGTACGGTTCGGTTCGGTTCGGACCCTCTCCAAGTCCCGGGGCTGAGGCTACCAGAACCTGCCAGGAGAACCCGGTTAATGCAGTCTCAAAACCTGCAGGAGGATGTCATAAACACACTCATATAATAGTTATAGCATCAGTGATCAGTCATTAGAACAGTCATGATCAGTGATCAGTCTTAAGAACAGCCGTGATCAATGATCAGTCATTAGAACAGTCATGATCAGTTATTAGTCATCAGAACAGTCATGATCAGTTATTAGTCATTAGAACAGTCATGATCAGTTGATAGAACAGCTGTAAACAGTGATTAGTCATTAGAACAGTCATGATCAGTTATTAGTCATTAGAACAGTCATGATCAGTTAATAGAACAGCTGTGATCAGTTATTAGTCATTAGAACAGTCATGATCAGTTATTAGTCATTAGAACAGTCATGATCAGTGATTAGTCATTAGAACAGTCATGATCAGTTATTAGTCATTAGAACAGTCATGATCAGTTATTAGTCATTAGAACAGTCATGATCAGTGATCAGTCATTAGAACAGTCATGATCAGTTATTAGTCATTAGAACAGTCATGATCAGTTATTAGTCATTAGAACAGTCATGATCAGTTAATAGAACAGCTGTGATCAGTGATTAGTCATTAGAACAGTCATGATCAGTTATTAGTCATTAGAACAGTCATGATCAGTTAATAGAACAGCTGTGATCAGTTATTAGTCATTAGAACAGTCATGATCAGTTATTAGTCATTAGAACAGTCATGATCAGTGATTAGTCATTAGAACAGTCATGATCAGTTATTAGTCATTAGAACAGTCATGATCAGTTATTAGTCATTAGAACAGTCATGATCAGTGATCAGTCATTAGAACAGTCATGATCAGTGATTAGTCATTAGAACAGTCATGATCAGTTATTAGTCATTAGAACAGTCATGATCAGTTAATAGAACAGCTGTGATCAGTGATTAGTCATTAGAACAGTCATGATCAGTTATTAGTCATTAGAACAGTCATGATCAGTGATCAGTTAATAGAACAGCTGTGATCAGTCATTAGAAAAGCCGGTTCTGATCGGTGATTGGTCATTACAACAAAAAGCTTTGATCAGAAAAAACACACAACCCAGCGTCTAATCTTGTGCAGGAGGACGGATTATTATGGGATGTCGGGACATGGGGAAGTGTGAAGAAGCAGCCCGCGAGATCCGAGGCTCCACCCTGAACCCTCACGTTTACGCCAGACACGTGGACCTGGCTTCGATAAAATCTGTACGGAGATTCGCCGAGGAGATTAACCGGGGTAAAACACACACACACACACACACACACACACACACACACACACACACACACACACACACACACAGTATTAATTCGCTCACTGTGTACCTTATAATGGAAGGTTTGTGTGGACAAGGTTCATCTCTGTACACGTGTGTATGTTTTCAGAAGAGGACAGAGTGGACATTTTGATCAACAACGCTGGGGTGATGAGATGTCCTCCAGGGAAGACGGAAGACGGATTCGACATGCAACTTGGAGTCAACTACTTGGGTATGCGTTAGCGTAGCGCTAACGGTTTTAAAGGTCGGACTGTGTCACCCAAGCAAAACAAAATTCCCAGACGTCTCGTTTGTCCGGTTTCCAGGCCATTTCCTCCTGACCAATCTGCTTCTGGATAAGCTGAGAGACTCCGCCCCTAGCCGAGTGATCAACCTATCATCTTTGGCGCATGCCGTAGGCGAGATTGACCTCGAGGACCTCAACTGGGACAGGAAGAAATTTAACACGAAGAAGGCGTATTGTCAGAGCAAACTCGCAGTCGTCCTGTTCACCCGAGAGCTCGCACGCAGACTGGAGGGTCAGTGCACGTGTGTTGCTTCAGCTAGAACTCATAATGGAAGGAGAAACTTCTGCAAATGTGTGTGTGTGTGTGTGTGTGTGTTGTAGGCACCGGGGTTACGGTCTCCGCCCTGCACCCTGGAGTCGTCGCCACAGACCTGGGCAGACACACGGGCATGCACCAGTCCCACTTCTCCAGCACCGTACTTAGTAAGTCAGTTGGTCATGTGACCCTCAGGTCTGACACTAGAGACTCCTTCTGCAAATCCCCAGACGACTGGGAATCTTTTTTTGTGCCCTCCAGGTCCGGTCTTCTACCTGCTGACCAAGTCGCCCGAACTCGGCGCCCAACCCGGCGTCTACCTTTCCGTTGCCGAGGAGCTGGCGGGCGTGAGCGGGCGCTACTACGACGTCATGACGGAGAAAGACCCCGCCCCTCAGGCTCTGGACCGGGAAATGGCGATCAAACTGTGGGACATCAGCGCATCTTTAGTGGGTTTAGAGACCACTGTGTCTCCACCCGAGAAAACGCTCGGGCGCGCTCCTCCGAGCTCGCCGTCGCTATGACGACCGCGTAAGACCCGGGTTTCTGCTCCTGGGTTCGCTATTAAAAGTTTATATTCAAAACAAAAGTTCTTGCATTTGGTCTTTTTGTGTCCAGAAACGTGAGCAACACTTTAATCCATGTGACTGTTATGAAACATCTCACTACACGTGCGAATATAAAGAACCCATGATGAAATATATTTGACTAGAATGTAGGATTAGTTACTCCAGAGCTTCATGTCTGGTGTTCAGGGTAAAGTAGAATATTACTCGCGAGTTAGCTGTAAACTACATCTCCCATGATGCACCACGAATACATGACGTCATCAGCCTGGTCCAAAGTCCGGCGTGAACCCGGTTGTGTTGTATTACAGCAGAAGGTTTCAGGAGCAGGATCGCGCTTGTGGCTGCTGGTTTCTTCTGTGCTGGTGTTTGTGGAGGTGCGGTGAGAAGATCATCTTCACCTGCAGCGGGTTCCGTCTTCATAGAGCTTCATAGCGCTTCATAGCGAGCGGTGTAGCGGAGCGGAACAATGGCCGAACCTCCGGAGGATCTCCACACTGACGACTGTCTCACCTCCTACACACACATCTACAGCCAGGACCTGCTCAGGTACACACACTCCATACCTTCTACACCTCTATCACTCCATACCTTCTACACCTCTATCACTCCACACCTTCTACACCTCTATCACTCCATACCCTCTACACCTCTATCACTCCATACCTTCTACACCTCTATCACTCCACACCTTCTACACCTCTATCACTATATCACTCCATACCTTCTACACCTCTATCACTCCATACCTTCTACACCTCTATCACTCCATACCTTCTACACCTCTATCACTATATCACTCCATACCTTCTACACCTCTATCACTATATCACTCCATACCTTCTACACCTCTATCACTATATCACTCCATACCTTCTACACCTCTATCACTCCATACCTTCTACACCTATATCACTATATCACTCCATACCTTCTACACCTCTATCACTCCATACCTTCTACACCTCTATCACTATATCACTCCATACCTTCTACACCTCTATCACTATATCACTCCATACCTTCTACACCTCTATCACTATATCACTCCACACCTTCTACACCTCTATCACTATATCACTCCATACCTTCTACACCTCTATCACTCCATACCTTCTACACCTCTATCACTATATCACTCCATACCTTCTACACCTCTATCACTCCATACCTTCTACACCTCTATCACTATATCACTCCATACCTTCTACACCTCTATCACTCCATACCTTCTTCACCTCTATCACTCCACACCTTCTACACCTCTATCACTCCATACCTTCTACACCTCTATCACTATATCACTCCATACCTTCTACACCTCTATCACTCCACACCTTCTACACCTCTATCACTCCACACCTTCTACACCTCTATCACTCCACACCTTCTACACCTCTATCACTCCACACCTTCTACACCTCTATCACTCCATACCTTCTACACCTCTATCACTATATCACTCCATACCTTCTTCACCTCTATCACTCCACACCTTCTACACCTCTATCACTCCACACCTTCTACACCTCTATCACTCCATACCTTCTACACCTCTATCACTCCACACCTTCTACACCTCTATCACTATATCACTCCATACCTTCTACACCTCTATCACTATATCACTCCATACCTTCTACACCTCTATCACTATATCACTCCATACCTTCTACACCTCTATCACTCCACACCTTCTACACCTCTATCACTATATCACTCCATACCTTCTACACCTCTATCACTCCATACCTTCTACACCTCTATCACTATATCACTCCATACCTTCTACACCTCTATCACTCCATACCTTCTACACCTCTATCACTATATCACTCCACACCTTCTACACCTCTATCACTATATCACTCCACACCTTCTACACCTCTATCACTATATCACTCCACACCTTCTACACCTCTATCACTATATCACTCCACACCTTCTACACCTCTATCACTATATCACTCCACACCTTCTACACCTCTATCACTATATCACTCCATACCTTCTACACCTCTATCACTATATCACTCCATACCTTCTACACCTCTATCACTATATCACTCCATACCTTCTACACCTCTATCACTATATCACTCCATACCTTCTACACCTCTATCACTATATCACTCCATACCTTCTACACCTCTATCACTCCATACCTTCTACACCTCTATCACTATATCACTCCATACCTTCTACACCTCTATCACTCCATACCTTCTACACCTCTATCACTATATCACTCCATACCTTCTACACCTCTATCACTCCATACCTTCTACACCTCTATCACTATATCACTCCATACCTTCTACACCTCTATCACTCCATACCTTCTACACCTCTATCACTATATCACTCCATACCTTCTACACCTCTATCACCATATCACTCCATACCTTCTACACCTCTATCACTATATCACTCCATACCTTCTACACCTCTATCACTATATCACTCCATACCTTCTACACCTCTATCACTCCATACCTTCTACACCTCTATCACTATATTACTCCATACCTTCTACACCTCTATCACTCCATACCTTCTACACCTCTATCACTATATCACTCCATACCTTCTACACCTCTATCACTATATCACTCCATACCTTCTACACCTCTATCACTATATCACTCCATACCTTCTACACCTCTATCACTCCACACCTTCTACACCTCTATCACTATATCACTCCATACCTTCTACACCTCTATCACTATATCACTCCATACCTTCTACACCTCTATCACTATATCACTCCATACCTTCTACACCTCTATCACTCCATACCTTCTACACCTCTATCACTATATCACTCCATACCTTCTACACCTCTATCACTATATCACTCCATACCTTCTACACCTCTATCACTCCATACCTTCTACACCTCTATCACTATATCACTCCATACCTTCTACACCTCTATCACTCCATACCTTCTACACATCTATCACTATATCACTCCATACCTTCTACACCTCTATCACTCCATACCTTCTACACCTCTATCACTATATCACTCCATACCTTCTACACCTCTATCACTCCATACCTTCTACACCTCTATCACTATATCACTCCATACCTTCAACACCTCTATCACTATATCACTCCATACCTTCTACACCTCTATCACTCCATACCTTCTACACCTCTATCACCATATCACTCAATCCTTTATTCCCTTCTTAAATATTCCTTTTATTTATCATTCTTTATTAGTCTTGTATTCCCTTCTTTCTTTTCTCCTTATCCTCAATTCTTTTTTTTCTGTAGGGATCACGTGGCCTTCATCACAGGCGGGGGCTCGGGCATCGGCTTCCGCACCGCTGAGATCCTGATGAGGTACACTTCCTCCGTTTCTCAGGTGAACACACACATGTTCTCTCTCCTTGTCCTCCACCCTCAGCGTCACGTCTCCGTTCTCTTCCAGGCACGGCTGCGACACGGCGATCGCCAGCAGGAACCTGGAGAAGCTCACTGAGGTATTCCGTCCGTTCTTCTTCTCGAGAAGGGTCTTGGTGCCGAGCGCGTTAAAAAGCGTGCGTTTTCTACCTGTTCCAGGCGGCGAAAAAGCTCACGTGCGCGACGGGGCGACGCTGCCTGGCCTTGCGGATGGACGTGCGTCAGCCGGACTCCGTCTCCGCCGCCGTGGACGAGACACTGAAGGAGTTCGGACGTCTCGATATCCTCGTCAACAGTACGTCAAGGTTCTTCTCGTGTAGGAGCGTCGTACACTGTGGGGCCAAAAGTATGTGGACACCCGAGCGTACCGTATTCCGAACCTATTACTGTTCCTGGGTAGATGTTCCCTCAAAGATTTTGTGAGTTCTCGTTCAGAGAATTGTGTTAGTGAAGTCAGGTTCAGGTGAGGAGGTCTGGATTGAAGCTCTAGAGCAGGAGATGCGGGTGTCCCAATACTTTTGGCTGCACGGTGTATGCGTCTTTCAAGCCTCAGAAGTAAACCTCTGTCCGTGTTGCGCAGACGCGGCGGGGAACTTCCTGTGTCCGGCGTCCGCTCTGTCCTTCAACGCCTTCAGGACGGTGATGGAGATCGACACCATGGGGACCTTCAACGCCAGCAAAGTCGTCTACGAGAAATGGCTGAAGGTGACGAACAAAAAAATACTAGAAGAGCGACAGCTTCTACAGGAGCACGGTGTATCCAAAAGTATTGGGACACCTGACTTGTCCACCTGCATATGTGGTTCTTCTTTAAACTGTTTCCACAACGTCTTTGGAGGTGGTGGCTTAGTGGTTAAGCTGTTTAGACTTTGAGGAACATCAACAGATTTTCATAATGTGGATTCGTATGGAAAGGATTACTTTTGCCTGATCTAATGTGTGTGATGTGATGAAAATTGTGTGTTCAGGATCATGGAGGCTCCATCGTGAACATCTCAGCGACGCTCGGATACAGAGGCCAAGCGCTGCAGGTGCACGCTGGGTCGGCGAAGGCCGCCAACGGTAAGGCTGCGTTCGCTTTTGTTGCCTTTTTGCTGCCACTGTTTGTGTTTGTGTGGGTGTTTAGATACCGTGTGTGTGTGTGTGTGTGTGTGTGTGTGTGTGTGTGTGTAGATGCCATGACAAGACACTTGGCGGTGGAATGGGGCCCCAGTGGCGTGAGGGTGAACACCGTGGCCCCGGGCCCGATCTCCGGAACCGAGGGTTATCGCAAACTCGGTATGAAACTCTTGGGGGAAAGTGGCAGCCTGATGCCACTGATAATGAAGGCAGTGTGTACAGAAAGTTTGTGTCTGTCCGGTTTCAGGTGGCTCTCACGCCGAGAGCGCCGGCGTTTTCCGGACCATTCCGCTGCAGAGGGCTGGAAATAAAACGGAAATGGCGCACGCCGTGCTTTTCCTGGCGAGCCGCGCGGCATCGTACGTCACCGGTGCCACCGTGGTGGCGGACGGAGGGGCGTGGCTTACCTCGGCCAACGACGTGGAGCGCCTGCTGGGTATACACTCTCGCTCTGCTAAACTCTGAGAGGCAGTACTGCACGCAGGTGTGTGTGTGTGTGTGTGTGTGTGTGTGTGTGTGTGTGTGTGTGTGTGTGTGTTCAAATTCCTAATTTGAATATTTTAAATGATTAGGTATATGACAGACGGCTAGACAGACAGACGGCTAGACAGACAGACGGCTAGACAGACAGACAGACAGACAGTGTAACTGAATTGGACTAACTCTCTTGATCGAGTGATTACATGCTTGGTGTGGTGCTGCTCTTCTCACAGCTCTTCTGCTCTTCAATGCTAACAATCCAAGCATAATTTACTAACCCCCCCCCCCCCCCCCCCTGGAATGATCTGGAAATACTTTTAATTTGCGAGGAGAAAGAACAAAAAACGTTTATGAAGTTTGAATGATTTTATTCTGACAATAACAAACAGAGGCCACGCCTCCTCTTTTAATGAGACTGATAAGCACAGAGGCCACGCCTCCTTCTTTAATGAAACTGACACACAGAGGCCACGCCTACTTCTTTGTTGAAACTGATCTATTTTTCTCCATTTTTTTCTCTCATTAACTTGCTTTCACATTTGTCCGATGTTTTGTTTTTAGGTCTCTGGTCACAGGAGAAAAGAGGAGACAAATCCACCTGAAAAAAAACCCTGAATTCTGATCATTAAAATGTGTTTAAGAATGCGAAATACCGTCCACACCCTGCTGTTCTTCTGCAGTAAGCACCTTTATAGCGTGGAATAAAATCCTGTACCTGATGTGCCTTTTAATACATTTTATATAAGTGTCCAGGTCATGATTAACACCATCGTAACACCACTGGAGAACCGAGGACGCCTTGAAACCCATTTGAAGGTCGAGTGCTGTAGATGTGATGCTTAGAAAACATTAATGTACATATAATTTCTCTACATTCACTTCCATAATAAAACTTGTAATTCTTCCCACTTCACTGTGTCTTGTTTTGCTTGTATCGTTGTAGTTGAGCCACTAGGGGGCGCAAGGTGTATGTTTAGAAGTGAGTAGATCGGACTATTTAAGGTTCTCTTCGTTTCCAGGACAACAAGGCTAACAGCGTAAATAGTGTTAGCATCTATATTGTATTTATGTATCTTCATATCATCAACATCTTCAATCATCTCCCATTAGGGGGCGCCACAGCAGATCATTCGTCTCCACACCCCCCCCCCTCCCTGTCCTCTACATCTGCCTCTGTCACACCGACTACCTGCACGTCTTCCTTCACCACATCCATAAACCTCCTCCATGATCTTCCTCTTTTCCTCCTTCCTGGTGTCTCAGCGTTCTCCTACTGATATACTCCATGTTCCTCCTCTGCACATGTCCAAAACCATCTCAATCTCACCTTGTCTCCAAAACGTCCTACATGCACTGTCCCTCTAATAAACTCATTTTTAATTCTGTCCATCCTCATCACTCCTAACGAACATCTCAACATCTTCAGCTCTGCTACCTCCAGCTCCAGTAATTGTATGTATTATTATATTTCTTAGGCTCGTGATTTGATCCTTTTTTTGGACCTTATTTCGTTTATCGCGTGATAAAATCAAAATAAATAAAAGACAAAAAGAAATGAGAAGTGAGTGATGCTCGGCCCTTTGCGGTTGTGGGACCAGGCGAAGAGACTGCGGAGAAGTCCCGGGCGCATGCGCGAACCGTGCGCGCGTCCTCGTTGCGCGTTCCCCCCGTTGTGTGTGTGTGTGTGTGTGTGTGTGCGCGCGCGCGCGCGTGCGTGTGTTATTGCTGCTGATGCGAGCTGCTCTCTCGGTGCTCGGTGAAGGAAAAAGCGGCCGAACCTCCTTCTAATTTAACATTTATTTATATAGATTTTCTCCACTAAATTACACCCCCACCCTGAGCGGATATGGACCCCCACGGACGCGGTTGAAGGATTTATTTTTGTGGAAATGTCGCGGAAATTTCTGACTAAAATCGGATTTTTTCCCCCCCGTCGTTCGGACGAGCTCGAGCTAGCTAACCGGAGCTAGCCGCACGCGCACAGGTGGATTCATCCGGGGCTTTCTTCCTCACACATCCAGCCTGTGGAAGGAAAGAACCCAATTATTATTGTCATCATCATCGAAAAAACTGTTTATATTCCATATTTTTATTCAGGTGGAAGCGGAATTTTCCTCGCGTTTCCCCCGGAGTCTGGTCCAGTCAGGGCAGGAGCAGGGATGCTGTTAGCTAGCCGGCTAGTTTTTACCTCAGATCTTTAACGGTTTACACAAAGCCCCGGATCAAGATCATAAATCCGCCTCATTTCTCCTATTAACTCGTATTAGCGAGGAGAAATCTGACCTCGAGGCCTTCTGGAGTGAAGATCTTCTGACTGGAGCTCTGGTTTAATAGTGGACTGGTGTGATGGTAGGTTCAGAACCATGATTCAGACCTGAACGCACCTCAGATGATCAAATTCAGCTCTTAAAAATGCCATTCAAGCCTTCGAAAATCTTCTCACGGTCTCTTGTAGGAGTCCGAAGACGTTCGTGAGGAGCAGGAGATGGAGGTGATGTAATTCCACCTTCCCGGTTCAGAAGATTGTCCGTTAAACATGTTCCTGAGATACAATCCGTTCTACGTCACGTGACGAAGACGTCACGTTTGTTTGGCTTCGATCGGAGGTGCGCATGGATCTCTTGGGGTGGAACGCACCCGCTCGGAATTCCGCGTAACGAACGCAATCCTAAATGGAGCAGGTTCTCTCCAGCCCGCGAGGGCGTTCCGACTGGGAATCGGATCAGAACTCGCTCGGGTTTCTTCTCCTGGATAACGAGGTGAAAAACGGCGGCCGCGACAATCCAGACGGGCGTCAGGTGAGGGATCCGGCGGGTCTCGTCTCGCTCAGCTTCGACGAGATCTTTCAGGACGGCTCTCTGAATCTGGACGAGTTATTCCGGGCGTCACGGTATTCCGCTTTAGACCAGACGTACCCCTGGGAGTGCGGTCCGGACCGCGTAGGCTCCACGTGGGACAAACCGCAGCGTCTTCCTCAGAAGCCGGACGAAGGCGGAGAAACGACGCAGGATGCGGTCGCAGGAGATCTCATCACTTTTCATTCAGGCGCTCCGAGTCCTTCACACGCCTGCACGTCTACACAGGTCGTGGAAAATTTGCAACCCAACACGACTCACCCTTTAGATGATCTCGTGGGTCAGCTTCCTCTGCATCCCGTGCTGGACCTGATGCTCCCGCAGACGACGAGTTTAGTGGAATCGCAAGCGAAACCCGAGGAAGTGACGGACTCGTGGTGTTCTAGTGTCCAGGATCTTGTTGAGGGAAACCAGAGTAGGATCGCGTCCTGTAATTTTGAGAATTCGCATGAAGATCCGTTCCCTTCTCCCATCGTTGACGATTCGTCTTCCTCACCCCATGGTTCCGTTTCCCATCCTGACCTTTTGGCGTCGGAGTCACGTGTTCTGCTGGAACTAGAGACGGGATTGTCTTCAGAACAGGAACGCGATATATATACGAAATCCGATGACGCGTCTGAGGTCCGGTCCAGTCCACGGTCACCTACAGGTTCATTAGCGTCGAGCGCGACTCCTGAAAAACGCGCAGTTCTGTTATTATCTTCATGTGTACCTGAGCAAGCTCCAGTGGAGTCCACGTCCACCTCTCTGGTCTCAGATTCTCATCCAGACTGTTCGGATACGTCACGTGACTCACGTTCCGAGGACATATTCCATAACCAAAAAGAGACTATTGTAGATACCTTTCCTGCCTTGGAAGTGGAACCGCCTCCCGTTTCTCCTCCTGTTTGTACTCTAAATGCAGACTCTGAGACGAACACGATCTCGCACGACTCTCAAACCTCGTCGGGATCTTCTCAAAGCTCGAGCTCGTCCGGCGAGGAACAGACAATCGACGTGTTTGCGCATACGCTCGCTGCTATGGATACACGCCTCGTTTTGCATGAGCAGGAGCCATGCTCCGTGACCCGTACGCCTCGACACTGCCAGGATCCCAGTGGCTGTACGTGTGACACCACCCAGGAACCCAACACACACGATGCTTCGGAAAGATCCTCTGAAACGTGTGATCTTCAGGTTCCACTCAAGGACAACACACCTTTATGTGCCCCGGGAGGCTCCAAACCTGAATTCTTGTGTGTCCAGGAGAAGGAAAGTGAATGCACTTATATTAGTGAGAACCTTCCTGCTGCTTTAGACTCCTCCCCTTGCTCAGGTGCAGGCAAAGTGGGCGTGGCCATAGAGCAGGAAAGGGGAGAGGCTACATCAAGACTCGGGCTGTCAGCTGATGTCAGGCTAGACGGGGAAACCGATCTCCTCGACCCAGCAGATCCGTCTCAGGTAGCAGACTCCGTCTCGGGGGGAGACGGTCCACCACGAGAACCATGTCCGCCTCCGATGGAGGACGACGTCCTTGTTGTTCCTGATGCCCCAGACGATGTGGAAATGGCTCTGGAGTTATGCGTGAGCTCCGACGCGATCCGGGACGGGTGCGCGGGAGCCGGCGCCGATCCGGCGGACGTCCCTCAGGACTACGAGCGCTCGGCGCTGCGGGCGGTCTTCCAAGCGCTTGACCAGGACGGAGACGGGTTTGTCCGCATCGAGGAGTTTATGGAGTTCGCCACGGCGTACGGAGTGGAACAGGTGACGCCGCTTTCTTTTTTTTAGAAACGTTTACACGCGCGTTTGTGTCGAGATAAGCCTTTTAAACTCAACGCGAGGGGGATTGTGTGTGCGGTCGTGTAAAACAAACACGCGTAAATAGTCAAGTGTTCAGAGCTAAACGTCTCACACACACACACACACACACACACACACACACACACACACACACTCTCAGATGCTAATGTCACACAAGGAGAGGACTGTTAACTGATTTCCAGCCCGTTTTAACTTTGTGTGTGATTTCCATATATTTTTTTTGCCCTCCAGTCACAATACACCCACCGAAACCGGATCTCACCGACACCCAAGAAGATCCGATCTATTATTCACCAGCTTATAGAATCAAATTCAGTTCCCTCTCTCTTTCTCTCTCACACACAGGCCGATTCAGTTTCACTGTTCCCTGACCTCCGTCGTTAATTGTTACTCATACGCCGCGTTAATTAGCTGTTCGGCGCACGTGGGACATCTGACGCGCGTTTCTTTCCGGCCGATTCTGCTCAGCGACCCTGTTAATCATCAGACTTTCACAAGCTTCATCAGCTGGTTTTTACTGCCGTGTGTGTGTGTGTGTGTGTGTGTGTGTGTGTTATATTTACTGTGTGTGTGTGGGTAAGTTTGTGGATTGGTGGCAGGATTTCTAACAGGAAGTCTGGCTGTTTTGTCAACTGAAAAACGCTGAGGTGAGCAGAGTGAAGATCAGATCTGCAGGACGAGAGTGAATGGAGGTTTTTACACGTGGTTCTTCGTTGTGGTTGGGTTCAGCCTCCGTTTCGGCCCCTCGTTTTCCAGGGTTTACCAAAACGCAGTGTTCTTGCACGTGCTGAATCTACGAACGCTTCAGTCGTAAAGATCGTATGACTGCAGGATGACCGGTTTGATCATTAACACACCCCTGAGCGCGTGAACAGTAACGTATTAAACCGGTGTGTGTTCTCTCAACCCCCCCCCCCCCCCCCTTCAGGTGTCCGCAAACTTTTGCCCGTGTTGTGTGGTTTCTACCAGAAACGGTCACGTGAACACTTTAGCGATTATTTACAGATTAGGCTCATGTTTCTACAATCAGAGCAGCAGCAGGAAAGGAGCACGAGAGCTTCTTGTAGGAGGAGGTTCTTCAGGCCCTTGTCCAAATACTTATGGCCATAACATGTACCATGCTTTTGGTTCCGTAGGCAAATCCCGACCAGGAAGTCACTTCAACAGGAAGTACAGGAGGAAAAGTACACGAGTTTGATAGATGGGTTTATTAAAATGACAACCAAATCAGCTTAAAACACCACGTAGACCAGGATGTCTGAAATAAACAGACCCTGTGCCCGAATAACCAAATCGTGTTCTGTAGGTTCCTGGTCCGGTTCCTCGCATCTTCCCCCGATCGGTGCTTCACCCTTTTCCTCGGGTTCTTAAAACCGTGACCTTTCTCTTTGTATCATTTCTTCCTTTCTGTTTCTGTGGTCTGTACTTTTTTAATCTTTCCGACCAACTAACAGGAAACCCACCTGCGCGCACACACACACACACACACACACACACACACACACGTGCATGCGCATGAGACTCGCATGAGACTCCCGACTCATTTCTCCAGAGCCCCTCTCATATTAAATGTCACACCTGAGAAATCATTTGCATAGGAGCAAGGAGAGCATTGATAAGTCAGCATGGAAACGTAGGCATTATAGAGAGGGTGTGGGTGTGTGTGTGGGTGTGTGCGTGTGCGTGTGTGTGTGTGTGTGTGTGTGTGTGTGCGCTCAGCGAGTGGGAACATTTCCCATGAAGCAGCAAACAGACAAAACCTCACCAGCAAGAAATCTGCCTGACGATAGAGACGTGTCGCTAATCAAGAGCCGTGTGTGTGTGTGTGTGTGTGTGTGTGTGTGTGTGTGTGTGTGTGTGTGTGTGTGTGTGTGTGTGTGTGTTTTCAAACAGCTTTCCCTTGCTGCATCATTAAACCCCACACACACTTCCGTCTCTGGTGTCGGAGTCAAAACTTTTCCATTGCACACACACACACTATTGCTGCGGTGTTTCAGGCTTCATCCTGCTGAAATCCGTGCTGTGTGTGTGTGTGTGTGTGTGTGTGTGTGTGTGTGTGTGTGTGTGTGTGTGTGTGTGTGTGTGTGGACAATCCTGACTGAAACCCCACTCGGTCTCCCTGGAAACCTGATCTCTTGTTGCTAGGCTACAGGCTATCCTAACTGATTGTATCTGCTCAGTGCAGAACGGCTTGAGTTAAGTGTGTGTGTGTGTGTGTGTGTGTGTGTTAGCAAAGCTTTATAAGAATATATAAGTAGGCAGGATACATGTATGTTGGTGTATGGGTGTTAGGCTGTGTGTGTGTGTGTGTGGTGTGTGTGTGTGTGTGTGTGTGTGTGTGTGTGTGTGTTTTGAAGGGAGTGTCAGGAACAGCTGAGATAAGCTCTTGAACATCTCTTTATGTGCTTTTTGTTTTTATTCGAACCCAGTGAACAAGCAGATGCCATGCATGCAAAATTGAAGTTTATTGCTGTCATCACACACACACACACACACACACACACACACACACACACACACACACGTCTATGTAGGACACAGAGTCCAATGTTTGCAAAAGATGGTTTTTCTAAAATTAGTGGTTAAGGGTCTAAAAAAATAACAACAACAAGGTTTTAAACGTGTGTGTGTGTGTGTGTGTGTGTGTTTCAGGTGAAGGACCTAACACGCTTCCTCGACCCGAGTGGCCTGGGAGTCATCAGCTTTGAGGATTTCCACAGAGGCATCACAGCCATCAGCAATGGAGGTGTATATTCACACACACACACACACACACACACACACACACACACTGTCATGACTCTAAAGAGGCAGACAGGTGTGTTGACAGACGACCTGGGGGGCAGGTCCATAGCCAGGCAGACACATAGACAGATGGACAGATAACTAAACAGACCACCCCAGGCCTCCTCACCTTCTCATCTACATCACTACCTGACTTCACTTAAAATCTCCATAAAATCTAGTGGAACATCTTCCCAGAAGAGTGGAGCTCATTATAAGAGCAAACAGTGACTACAGGTGCAACAAGCCAGACAGGTCCGTAGACGGAAAGACAAATAGGAGATACGTTTATTCATTATCAAGTAACACTACTGCATCTCTCTCTCTCCCTCTTCCTCTTTTTCTCTGTCTCTCTCGCTCCATCCATTTCTCAGGATCTGACCCAGATCTTTACAAGCTACAGCTCACTTCAGGGGATGCCAGTGGAGCAGCCGAGGAATATGATGAGGTAACACACACACACACACACACACTGCGGTTTTGCTCACTCCGCTCTATGATCTGTCCTCAATGCCACTCTTTCTTCATTCCTCCCTCCCTCTCCCTCTCTCTCTCTCTCTCTCTCTGTTTATGTTGGATAGGCAGGTCTGTTATTACACTCAGCGCTCAGCATATCTGACATTCCTGCATATTTTGCATCGTGTTTTCACCTCTGGAATTCTGTCTCCAGCTTCCCAGAGAAACCTGACCAGCGGAAACGCTCCGTTATTCGCTCCCTCGTGTTTCATTCACCAGCTCTTTTATTACTTGTGTTCATTTCTCTGAAAGAGTACAGGTATTGTAATAATGGAGGCGTGGCCTTCGTGCCTGTGGGTGTTTCCCGGCCCCTAAATAGGCCACACCTTAGTATTTAATGCCACCGCTTTTAGGGCTGCCAATGCCTAATAACAGATACGACAGTATGGTGCCACCTGCTGGTGAGGAACCTGACATTCGGAGTGACTCAACTGCGAGTCACCACAGCAGTTTAAAAGAATTAACACCTCAGCTGTTCCACGTGTCTATAAATAACTTCAAACATCTCACGCCGAGGTGAAGGAGGCCAAGCAGTATCAGCAGCTATCAGAGCCACCGTGATTCATTCACGTGTCGCACGTCCCCCCCCCCCCACCCAACCCGGGGAACACCCACCTCATATCACCTGCTTGTTTTATACTGTTCCTCAGTTTATACCACATGATCCAAAGCCGTCTGTCTATCTGTGTCTGTCTGTCTGTCTGTCTGTCTGTCTATCTGTCTGTCTGTCTGTCTGTCTGTCTGTCTGTCTGTCTGTGTATTGATTCTGTCTGTCTGTCTGTGTATTGAGTCTGTCTGTCTGTCTGTCTGTCTGTCTGTCTGTCTGTGTATTGATTCTGTCTGTCTGTATTGATTCTGTCTGTCAGTTTGTCTGTTTGTTTTGGTCAGTAGTTTATCAGTTGAACATGAGAAGCAGAAATGGCAGAGGGTAGATGTGTGTTAGTGGCAGGAACGAGTTCAGGGTTAATCTCTGCTCTGTGGAGAAGCTCCTGAACCTCTTAGAACCTCTCCATGTTTTTGTCCTGAAAAACGTGAAAAATCCGTTCTCTACATTTTTGTCCATTCTGAGCAAACGAATCCTCACCCCCGAGTTCCTGTTTATGTTCTCCGCTGTGTGGGTGTGGACCTGCGCACTCATGAATATACCGAGTATGTGTTGAGCCGAGCTGCACCTTTCCTTTCAGTCCACTTTTCTTCTCTTCTTCCGAATATTTCTCTCTCTCTCTCTCTCTCTCTTTCCCCATGTTCTCTGAATGGATGTGTTGTTTCTCTGTTTACTTTCAAAACACACAATGTGACTGGGTGGAGTGGGGCTTCCAGCAGAGGAGCACTTCTGTGGGTATCCAGGAAAAATTCTCCCAAGATTATGCACACACACACACACACAGACACACACACACACAAACACACACCTGTTTTGTGTTGTTTACGGGAGCTGTGCAGTTCAGTACTGATTAGATCAGTGTGTGTGTTTCTCATTTAACTTTTGGCCTACGACCTTCAATATGGTTCTCCAGACAAGTTAGGCTGGATTGTTGAACGTTCTATGTGACGTGTTCTATACACACACACACACACACACACACACACACACACACACAACCGGTGTTGTTCCGCCCCCACTCC